>JADLZK010009448.1:0-175116 GCA_015847255.1 Hyparrhenia diplandra | reverse complement strand
CTCGCGCACTGCTCCTGCCGCTATGTCACGCCCGTATCTGCTCCCCGCTGCTGCAGTCGCTCCCAATCCCAGCGTCGAAGCCGCAGACGCCACAGCCGCCGCCGTCTCTCCCTCCTCGGCCTCTGCGGCAGCCACCATAGCCGCCGCTGCAGCGGCCTCCTCCTCAGCCTCCGCGTCAGACGCCACTGCCGCCGCGGCCTCCATCTTTGCCTGGCGCTCGGACGCCTTCGCCTGCCTCCGTGTCAGACGCCGCTGCCGATCTCGGCCAGGCCGTCCGCCTCTGTCCCGAGAACGCCCGCGCCCATACCCTTCTGGGAGAGTGCTACAAGAAGAAGGGCTCGCCGCTCAAGACCGCCGCATCCATGGACCCAAACATTGGCGCTGCGCTTGACGGGCTCTGTCGGTTACACGGAAGCAACCAAGGAGACGAAAGTGACTGATGTAAGCAAACTTGCATATTATCTTTACAATTCCTGCTTTGAGCTGCTTCGTGCAAGATATTGCAGATAGCATTGGAATGTGCATGGGATGGATTGGTGATAATGCATTGGCTGAATATTGCAGAACCTGGGAACGTTGCCTGAAAGTGGAGCTCTGTACAGTAATCTGAAGATAGGCTGAATTATTTTTTCTTTCAATTCTCAGATCAGAAGAATATACGTTGCCTGGTATGTGTCACCTCTTGGCTCTTGCACAGTTGCACAAGCCATAAATCCGGGTCAGTTTTCTACCAAAATACGCAAATTTCATCAGCACAGGTAGGTGCGGTAACACATCAATCAATTAACTGTAGTAAAACCAATGGAATTCAGACAAAATGTAATCTCCTTGTGAGACCTTTACCCCCATTGTTGATCTTCAGTTAGGATTTAGGAACTCCCATTTACTTTTCGATAATCATCAGCCATTTCCTTTTTGTACACTCAAACTAGAAGTACTACTGATGTGTGAATATGTTTAAAAATAGCATATGATAAGCTCTGGCAAAGCATCTAATCCGGTTGAGGGGCCGCGGACGGCGGCCTTAATCCAGGCATGAGATCTGCTGGTTGGGATTTAGAACACCTTTTGGCCCTGATTTGCAGCCGTCATCGTGGTTGACGATGACGCCTTTTTGGCCATGAGATCGCCGTCTGCCTTTTGGCCATGAGATCGTCGTCTGTTTTCTTTGTCTACCCATTATACCTATGTTTGTTTTTCACCATCAGATTCAGGTCCGTGAATGAAGCAACATGTTGGAACTAAAGTGTGCAGCATCTGAATGGCAAGTGAGTCAGATACAACATACATAGGCATGCTGTGCAATATTGTGTATGCTATTTTTTAAGATGGATGGTTATTTCTCTGGAATTTTCTATCAACTTGCGTAGTTCCATTAATATTCTTTGATCAAATGGATCCTGAGATTGATCAACAACTTTCAGAGCATGTTTCACAAATGCATAGATATTGCATTGACGATGGAGATAGCTTTGCTGTTTTACGGTCGAATATATTTGCTTTCAATTCTTCCATTCTTTTCATGTGCTTAATAAAAAGACAACCTTAAACTGTAGGATATGCTGAAGAAGATGACAGCGGTAATGCTAATGCAGCTATTTTTTTTTAGGTCGTGCATACCCTTCAATTTTATTAAGCCAATGTCAACTGTTTAAATTGTTGAAGCAATCCAGTACCAGGTGATCACCCAGTACCAGTTTCAAGCATTGAGATTTACTTCATATAAGCAAGCAATAATGGGATGATAAAATACTTCAAATTGTGGAGACCCCTTATTTTTATGTTTTTGAAGTATGTCATATCACTCCTTCAAATGGCATTCAGTATTGGCACGGAGCTGAGTTATAAGAATGTTACCAGGCTGTTTCTTGTCCTAACTCAGAGTTGAAGCTGAAGCTATCTATGGGGTTCAGCACTACCTTACTCACCGGTCAGCAAATCTGAAACATGTTCTTTTCAGTTTTTGACTCTTTTCCTCTACTTCTGAATGTTCTTTGTGTACCGGATTGTAGGGACTCCCAGAAACAATGCTTGAAAACTGTGTTGGTGTGTTGCGGATAATCCAGTACATCCTGAAATTGGGATGTCTCACCTTGGGCAATGCAAATCTTCCTTTACAAGTAGATCTCTTATCTCATATGATCAAGTTTACAGGGTCTCAAATTTAGGGATATTCTTGGAGACTTCATTATGCCTTGTTATGCATGAGTGTTTATATATGATCATATACAATTGCGTGAGACTTTTGGTTGTTTTTCATGTGCATCCAAAAATAAATATACTATTTTTAAAAAGTTGGTGTGACTGAGAAAGATGAGAAACATGGCCTCTCACCAGTTTTCTAATATTTTTCTTGGAGGTTATTTGATTTGTCATGTGACTTAGAGAGCAACAGGGGTAGAAATTTTATTCGCAGCAGATTCTAACAGAAAAGTGTCAAAATGCTTCAGCAAGTCACACACATGTCTTCACTTGAATTTTTTGTGGTGGCTACTGTGTTGTATTCAATCCATGACCTGAAGACATTTTAAATATGTTAGAAGTTGCGTAGAGTTTCTAAACCTATGGTCATTTAGGTTCTTCCTCTCATTTGTTAATTGGTAACCTTGCAATATTAAATAATGTATGTAGTTAGAATATAATATAATGAATTTTCTTTTTAATTAAAGATCCAATGCATCATTTTTCTCTTATTTGGCATTACTTATCTTATATTTAGTAAATTTCAGTCTGTTCTTACCGATGAGATGATTATGCAAGGATCAGATTAGTTCATCATCCATGATAGTTTTGTTTTGGTTGATTGATATGACAGGCCTATATCCAGAATCTTAAGACGAGCCAGATGAAGTTGGAGTAGCTAGATCACAAACCTCCAGGAATGATATTATAACAGATCAGGGTATCCATGACCAAATGCAACTATTTATATGATTGTTTTTTTTTTTGAACCCAACTATTTATATGATTGTTGTATCTAGCTTATATCATTGATTTCAGAGGAAACATTTTTTCAATGCTTGATCAAAATATTCTATAATCACTTGTTGTTTTCATGAGCATCCCAAAATAAACCCGTTGATGTTAGCACGGGCATTGTACTAGTTAACTTTAAAGCATCATGTTTTGACCGTTCGTTTTATTCAAATTATTTATACAATTTAGAAAATAAATAAATTATTATTAAAGTATCTCTAATAATAAAATAAGTCACATCAAAATGGCTGATGTTTATATAAAAAATTTGAATAATACAAACGGTCAAACATGATATCAACATGATAAATTATTTTGAGGCGGAGGAAGTACATTTTTGCCACCAACGTGACGCCAAAACCATAAACCCCAGCATGTAACCCTACCTGTCAGCGAGCATTGAAATCTCTCTGAGCGCCGTTGCCGTTGCCCTTGCGCTTGCATTTATGCTTTCCCCACCACCCACCGATCCGCCGCCACCGGTCCCGGCTTTCTCCTCTCCCGAGGTCACCGCAGTTTTACTGGGATTCCGTTTTACTGGGATCCGTCACCGACTTCATCCGACCGTCAAAGCCACAAGTCCAGCCTCGCATCCACCGCACGCCGCGGCGCGAGTTTTTACTTTACCGTCCACCTCTCAGACACGGGGTACAGTAAATTCGATAACCGGCACCTCCACTCCACTCCGGCCAGATAAACCACCACGGCACCAGCATCGCACCCCGGCTCTCCCCGCCGCAGTTTCAAACCCTAGCCGGAACCTCGCGCTGATCGACGGGAGGGAGGGCGTCCAGCGACCTATTTGGCGGCTGATGGCGGAGGACGGCGAGGAGAAGCTGCTCGCCACTGTGCAGCACATCGTCCAGACCCTTGGCCGCACCGACACCATGACGGAGGATATGCTCAAGGTCTTCTCCAACTACGACGGCCGCCTCTCGCTCGACAAGCTCTACGCCACGCGCGCCGCTGCGGCCGCGGTCGGAGGGCCTGGGGAGCGCTCCGTGCCGGCCTCGCCGCCCATGCCGCCGCCTCCCGTGGCGCCGTCGGTCGCCGCGGCCATGCCCCCGGTGACGTCGCTGGAGCGGACCGTGCGCACGCTGGACCGGCAGATCTCGCAGTTCGTCACCATGGATAGGCTCATATGGGCGGACTCGGCGGACGCGGACGCCTTCCTGGAGGCGGTCGACGACCTCGTCGGCACCGTGCAGGAGCTGGACGCCGCCGGGACCAACCGCGTGCTGCTCGACCGCGCCGACGAGCTGCTGAGCCGGTGCATGGCCCGGCGAGGACGAGTTCCGGGCGCTCATCGAGCGCCCCCCGACGACGCGGCGCCTCAGGTGCCCGGTGGCTTCGGGTCTGATGACAGCGAGGAGGGAGGACTACGACGCGGATGACGGCTTTGGCGACGAGCCAATCCCAATCGCCAGGCCGGTCTCCGACTTCGACATCGTCATCGACGCTCTCCCGCCGGGCTCCGTCTCTGATGTTCACCAGATTGCCCGGCGGATGGTGGACGCCGGCTTTGGCCGCGAGTGCGCCGAGGCATACGCCGCCGCACGCCGCGGTTTCATCGACGAGAGCGTCGCTCGCCTCGGCATCCGTTCCCGCACAGCCGACGAGGTCCACTCCTTGCCATGGGAGGAGCTCGAGTTCGACATTGCTCGCTGGATCCCTGCCTTCAAGATGGTGTTTCGGATCCTAATCCCCAGCGAGCGCCGCCTTTGTGATCGTGTCTTCGAAGGCCTCGCTCCGTACGGCGACCTTGCCTTTGTGGCCGCCGCCGTGCGCACCCAGGCGCTTCCAGCTTATTTCATTCGGAGATGCAGTTGCTGCAGCCAGCCGCGCGCCAGAACGGCTCTTCCGTGTTATTGACATGTATGAAGCAGTCCGAGACCTCCTTCCTGAGCTCGATCCTGTCTTCTCTGATCCCTACTCTGCAGCTCTTCGTGCTGAGGTATCAGCTGTGTGCAGCACTCTTGGCTCCTCAATCAAGGGTATATTCATGGAGCTGGAAAATCTCATCCGCCGTGACCCAGCCCGTGTTGCTGTGCCTGGTGGTGGCATACATCCAATCACTCGGTATGTCATGAACTATCTCCGTGCCGCATGTGGTTCGCGGCAAACACTGGAAGAGGTGATGGAAGGTGATTTGGGTGCTGTTGGCACAGCGGCTATTGCTGTCGACCCCGATCGCCCTACTTCGTCGCTAGCTGTGCACATAGCTTGGATCATGGATGTGCTTCACAAGAATTTGGAGACCAAATCAAAGATATACAGGGATCCACCACTTGCTTCCATATTCTTGATGAATAACGGGAAATACATTATTCACAAGGTGAATGACAGTGAGCTTGGGGTTTTGCTTGGTGATGAGTGGATGAAGCAGATGATGAGCAGGGTGCGCAGGTGGAATATGGAGTACCAGCGTGGGGCCTGGTCAAAGGTCATATCAGTGCTGCAGACCGGAGGTCCTGGCATTGGCAGTATCACTGTGAAGTCCATGCTTCAGAAAATGCAGATGTTTAACAGCTACTTGGAGGAGATTTGCACTGTGCAGTCTGATTGGGTGATTGCTGATGAGCAGTTACGAGCAGATGTTAAGTCAGCGATAGTGGATTCTGTTATGCCTGCATATAGAGGCTTAATTGGGAGATTGAGATCATCTCCTGAAGCTGCCCGAGACTTGTTCATCAAATACACCCCAGAGGATGTTCAGACACGCATCCAACATCTATTTGAAGGAGTGGCCAAGTGATTAGTTAATTATGTGATTTTATTGCTATAGCCATTTTAGCAGATATCACAACCTTAGTTATGGTGACAAGGGCTCAATGATGTGTGGAAAAAGGCTGGATGTTGTCTTAGATGAGGAAATGATATCATCTCCAGCTGTGTAAATTTGTAGGTGTTTCTGTATCGAGCATCAACTGGTAATTTTAACCTAATGTGTCGTACTGTTTGTTTCTTATTGGCTTGATTTCTCCTTTAGCTATGAGTAATTAGGTGTGCTGTGTGTACTTGTTATCTTAGTATTTCGTACGTAGTAACTCAACATATGTGAACAAATGATAAAGGCAGAGCACACTGTTTCAGTACCACTTCCACAGCTTTTACAATGGCCAGTGGTATCGGTGATAGGCCCTATTCTCTCCTGGATTTTTGCCCCAACTGATCCAATCATGGTTCTTAATTCTTCAATTTCATTTACAATTTGTGATTGGATTCACACCATTAGGTTGTAAGAGAAAGTTGTTATGTGTTCTAGATGGAACCGCAACAATGGATTCCATTACTTAGGTAAACTATTAAAATTCACTTTTGAGAATGAATATGGAAGAAGATTAAGAAAGGTTACTTGAATACATCAAGCATTGTTTATACAATTACATGTATGCAAGTACATACATTCAAAATCAAGAGTTCAAGGATAGTTGACAGTTGACATAACTGAAAGATGATTAGAATGCACACTTTTTCTGAATATATTTGTGCTGTGCACCACTTTATTTGGTTATTCTAAGTTTCTAACTATGGATGAATGGGTGCGCCTGTGAGACATAGCACATCCTTGAATTTAGTAATTAACTCCTTTGACTTACTTGGATCACAAATATAAGTCCACTAGGACAGCAACAGACTTCCTTGGATCACAAATGTAAGTCCACTAGGACAGCACAGCAACAGTCTAGATATTGCGCTTTGACCAGCAATATCATTGTAATTTTTAAAATATATTATTATAACCATATTCGTTATGAGGAATTTAGTAGCATTAAGCTTGCGTTGTCAACCCATCCTTTACCTCCTGGAAGCTCAATTTCAGAGAAGAAGCCAGACTCCAGGCTCAGATTGTGTGCAAAGAAACCGACTTTTTTGCTTCTTGAAGTTTGTAGACTCTCTTGCCTAGCTCCAGGGCTAGCTAGACTTTGCTGTTTTGTTTCTACAGTTTTTAGTCTCTTATACAGCTTTCTTTCCTTTTTTTAAATACGAATTTTACATTGGGGTCCTCTCCCCCCTGCTGTTTCCCCGGTTCAAAAAGAAAAGAAAAAAAAAAAAAAAAGATTCAGGACAAACCCAGATGGACTTGTATTTGGCGATCGGAGGAGGTATTTTTTTTTTCCAGGCAAACCCTTGTCCTTCATGTTGTTTCTCAAAGCATGCCTTTCAGTTTTCAACTACTTCTGTATTGGTTGAAGAAAAGTCAAAAGAGTACAATTGCCATGAAAGTGATGCTTGATGGTTGTGTGGTTGGATGTTGCTATCCTGAGGTAAGTTGTTGTGACTTGTGAACCTCCTCCCAACAGCATAGACGAATGTATTGCTATAGTTTTGTCTGTATTGCACCTCGTACATAAATGGTGGTCTATTGTGATTTTGCATCATTTGGAACATCATTAACTCATCTGTATGGAGGTCAAGTTGGATGTATCTTGGTGCTACTAGGAAGATAAAGTTTTGCATCCTTAATTTCAGATCCTTTTTCTGTGAGGTACGTTTCACACTCTTAATTCTTTTATGATATGAATATGAAATGTTGAACTGGTCCATTTTGCCAGCAGACTGGAGATGATTTAACTGCGTTGGACCATCCTCTTCTATGTTTTGCCCAGAAGACTTAGGAGGATCACAAATTTAAAGTTATAGATCTGCATAGACTTAAGGAGTGTTTGCTTTGTAGCATTAGTGATTGGCATGGAGGAAACTCTGCAAGCACTTGATGATCTGATTTCCCAGTTCCTGAGCTTGGATCGGTCTCTCTGGTCCAGTTCTGATGATGCTGATGCCTTTTTAGAAGCTGTGGATGAACTAATTGCCACCATCCATGGCCTTGAGAACACATCAGCGGATCATATGCTCCTTGAGAGCTTTGACCTCCTTCTAGAGCGATGTTCCACGAGGCTTAAGGATGAGTTCCAGCAGCTGGTGGGTACATCTGGCTTCAGTGATGACCATGGTGACCACAATTCGAAGAGAAGCCAAAATGAAGATGACAACCACAACTTTGTAGCCCAACCAGTTAGAAACTTTGACATCATTGTTGATGCCTTACCGGAGGGTGTAGTCACTGAGGCAAATCGAATCGCAAAAAGAATGATTGCTGCTGGTTTTGGTGATACATGCGTGGAGACCTATGCTTCTGCACGCCGCAACTTTATTGATGAGAGTATTGCTCGACTTGGGGTTAATGCTCCTTCGGAAGAATTGTGCAAGCCAACAGCATGGGAGGAGCTTGAGACTCAGATCATGCACTGGATACCTGCAATACGTGTTGTGTTCCACATCTTAATCCCAAGCGAGCGGCACCTATGCAATTGCATTTTTTGAAGAATTTACATCCTACAGTAACCTTGCCTTTGCCACTGCATGCAAACCATTTCTTCAACTCCTGTCCTTTGCCAAAGTTATTGCCGCTGCTGGACAGAACCCAGAGAGTCTCTTCCGCATAGTTGACATGTATGATGCTTTAACTGGTATTCTTCCTGTCCTTGATGAAGCCTTTGATCATGAGGTAGCCGCCCTTCGTGAATGCCTTGGATTGTCAATTAAGGGCATATTTGTGGCCCTAGAAAAACTGATACACTGTGATCCATGCGAGTCTTCACCACAAGATGGTGGATTGCATCCGATAACAAGGTATGTAATGAACTATCTTATGGCAGCTTGTGTGTCTCGCCATACTCTGGAAGAAGTGATGCTTCTGGAGTTTGGTTGTGTTGAAACATGTCCAATCGACCCTGACCGTCCCACATCATCACTGGCAATCCGCTTTGCTTGGATTGTGGATGTGCTGATAGGGAATCTTGAGTCCAAATCCAGGATTTATGGTCATGCTCCTCTTGGCTGTGTCTTCCTGATCAACAATGGGATCTATATAATCAAGAAAGTCAATGGCTGCGAGCTTAAGATCTTGTTGGGTGGGGATTGGACCAGGGTAATATCTGCAAAGGTTCATCAATGGGTGCTGGAATACTGCCGGGCTACCTGGGGAGGGCCATAGCAATACTTGAGACTGACAGAAGATCTGATAGTAGTTTGAGTATTATGTTAGAGAAACTGAACCACTTCCATAAGTTTGTCGGAAGCGATTTGCCAGGTGCAGTCACAGTGGGTACTGGTGGATAAGCAGCAAGCAGTGAATTTGAGCATTATGGTTGAGGAGCTGGTTATTCCCGTGTACAGGGATACAATCCAGATGTTAAAGGCAACAGAGGCTGTAGGGGTTTCATATGTGCGACCTGAGGACGTGAAGTCACGGATTCAGCGGTTGTTCAAAGCAATGGCCAAGTCATAGAGTGGCTTTTCTGGATGCGGCTTTCTGTTGTTTAGTTTCTCAGGTTCGACTGTAAGTTGTGTTTCTAAGGGCCTGTTTGTGTTTGGTCTCAGTCATCTCTATTACTTGGACATGCGTATGTTACAGTGATTCATGTTTCACTAACTAGGATCACATGAACTGATGAACTCCTTTAGCAACTGCGTCTCCTATGCAAACATCATAGTATGCTAGCAATTAGTTCCTCTTAGGTTGGTTTAATTTTACCATCATTAGTATCATTTACTATGAGCCTAGAAGACTAAAGTTGTAAGGAAGTTTAGTTTGCTACTAAACTTGCTCTGTATGTGATCAAACGTCTGTGATGACTAATATGAGTATGATGTAGCCAGTATATTATTCCTCACTACTTGGTTTTCTAACCTTTTCATACTGAACTTAGTGGATTCGTTTTGCATATTGGAGATGTTGAATGATATCGTAGCGACATGCCTTTCATGGAACTTAGTCAAGCCTACAATAATATTTGTGTTTAACCATTGCAATTCTGTTTTGCTTCAACTTCACTTGTAAAATGCATACCCAATCCAAACCGCTCATAAATCCATTGTTCAGTAATCCAATAACACATCAATACATCCTGCATAGCATGATACTTCTATACTGGACTTAAAAAGTTTGAAGGCAAAATAATTAGTTGTGTGCATTAATACAAGGAGAAAACCTTATTTGGGTATTTTGATTAATTAAAACTGTGGAATAACGTATTTGACTATGTAATCATTTACTAACATGTAAACCCTCTCTGTTGGGTGCACAGCATCGTAAAATACATAGGATGACACATTTTTGCAGATAGGAGTCAATGCATTGCAAAACAGAGCAACCTCTCTAAGGCCAGTCCCGCAGCATCCTCGTGTTGTCTCTGAAAATCCTGTTACCATGGCAAACCTTTGTCAGAATTGATATGGTTAGCAGCAACAGCAAGTCAAACTCTGGGCTGACATGATTTAAGAACAATACTGCTGCATTGGCTAGGATTTAAGTCATTCTCTCTGAATTTTGTTTCTAGCCTCCTAGTGTATAAGCCATGGCATTAACAGAAAATGTTACCGTATTTTGCCGGGTTCTCCAGGATCTCCATGAGAGCTCTGTATGCATCCAAGTACACAATTCTGCTTCCATGGAGTGAGCCTTGTAACGCTGTAAGTAATTTTTGAAGTTTAGAGTTATAGACCTGAGCATCCCAGTTTTGCTCATCCACACATGCCCTGTCAGGGTCTCTGCTCAATGTGATTTGGATAGGTGTGCAACCAAACGGCGGAAGGCCTGCCAAACAGAATTGTCGGCCTCAAGGTCATATAATTCCTGCATTCAAATTTAGGGAATTGAAAGTAATTTTATGTCTAGTTTTTGAAGTGTGATATAGAATTCAGTAGAGACAACTCAAAACGAGGAAATGCCTGTTTTTACCTTGACATAAACTTGTACCATCCGGAGAACAATATCTTGGTAGTCACCAATGTCCATCTTCCTCTTCTTTGACGAACGGTAGTAATGTGAGAAATCGTTGGTTCCTGAGCTGATAAAAATCAGAGAGCTGGCAATGATCCTGGAAGCCTCCTTGTCCCCAACAATGTCCCTGAGCCGGAGGAGGTAGTTCTTGAAGTGGTCCACCTGTTTGGACATTGGTAGAGTGTTGGACAGCTGCGACGTCTGGTCATCTAATCCTGAACCCGCTGATGCAAAGTTCACCCCTGTCACCATGTCGCTGCTCGACAGCCTCGTATCCAGAAACGGCGGCGAAAACTCTTTCAGTTGCAGCTTCTCGTTGAGGAGGTCTGGGATAAGCCGGCCATTGGAAAACCTCCCTGTCGGTTTCTTCCCTGGGAAATCTCTTCCGTAAGGAACATGGTTCGCTAGAGCCAACGTGGGGAGATGATTGTTGTTCCCGGTGTCAAGAACTGAGTCGCCAAAGTAGAAGATAGCCGAGAACTTCGGCTGAATTCTCTTGGAGGAAGAAATGGCAGTGGAGGAGAGGAAGAGCAAAAGGACTAGGAGAACAGGGCGTGCCTGTGCCATCAGAGCGATCTGCTTGCCTCCGCTTTAATCCGTTCCTAGTCTTCTAGGTGCTTATTATATTCTAGGCTAGAGGGCCCTTGCATGCCTTATAAAATTTGGGAATATTTAGCTGATCTTATGTAACTAGTATAATTTGTCGTATCGTCACAGTTTTATGGTGTGCTTAGTTTGAAGAATGGTTTACTCCATCATCTTCTTACTACCTAATTTTTTATTTAGTATGTGAAATGAAATGAATTGATGTGTCATCACTCCATTCCTTACAGGCTACTAGTAATAATTGGTATTAATATGAGGCCAAATTTGAGGAATAGACACATGACGCACCACCTCATCTAAAATGATTTGGAGTATATGGTTTGGGGAAGTAACCCATTCTAGATGTGATGATGCATCATGAGTCAATTTCTCAGCAGTGTTTTTGGTTTGAAGAATGAGGTGGTCCATCTTTTATTTGGTTTGTGGAATGAAATGAGTTGATCCATCACCATCTTATTCCTCACAAGCTAATAATTAGTATGTGCATAAAAAATAAGTTAATTGCACCAAAATCATGGGATGAACTCGTGATGCATCAACTCATGAAGCATGGAGTGACTCCATGAGCCAAACACACCACAAATGTTGTAGTGAAATGACTCCATTACCTATACTATTACTAAATATTAGCTTATGAGGACTGAGATGGTGAATAGAACTCACTCTATGCTACAAACCAAACAGAAAAACTAATGAGTAAGATGATGAGCCACTCCATTTCACTAACCAGACATCCTAAATTCCTTATATCAGACGCACACTAGTGACTCATGGTTTGATTGTCTTTTTGTAGAGCGGAAGACTATGCAGCTTACTGTTGGTGGACCGTGGACACATGCAAAAAGGCGCAAAGCATGTGCTGGTTATTGCAGAGTGCAGAATTTGGCTCACAGTGAACATGCTGAGCAATTTCCGGTACATTTTTTTTTCATTATCTTGGAGTTCAGATTCCTGTTTCAGATTTGTGCGGTGTAATTCAGATTATATGTTGAGTATCCCAATATGGTTTGGCTCTAAAAGTGGCAGCGATTTTGGTTGCTATCCCGTTTGTTCTGCTTCTTGTGATACGCATGATACTCCAAGACCAAGAGCGACTATGATTTCCTTTGGAGTGAAGACTTTTATTTTAGTTTTTTTTTTCTCATTGTGTTTGAAGCAATTATTTGGCGCAAGAAAACAATTTACAGATCAATATTTGCTGTAGGACAGAAGTGTACACGACATACACACACAAAAACAATATATGGATGATGTGTTAGATTGGAGTGTCGGAAGTCGGGACAAGCTGCAAGCTCACGGGATGTTGGAGCGTAGAGGCCTGAATGGGATTGTCCAGCTCCCTCCATTCCACTTTCCACATGGCCATATGGCACATGCAAGCTGAACTACACGTTCAGACCTTCAGGTTTCCGCCGCTAATCTGTGTGCGTCGTCTGAATCGAGATGAAGTTACCGGTACATCTTGTCAAAAAAAAAAAAAAAAAAAAAAAGGTTACCGGTACATGAAATGCGACCTGTCAGACTTCATTTTCCAAGGTATTATATACTTGTTTGTCCACAATTTATTGCCACTAGTTGATTGCCCATGCGTTGCTACAAGAAGTAAAAACTTTTCATGAGATAAAATATTGTCATTACCATCAGTTTCTCAAAGATAAATAATTCAGATCACTATTTTTTTAGCATACACAATTTTCCTTTTGATGGCAAACAACATCACGTGTTGATTCGGTCACAATTTTTTATACGTAAAGGCTAAATACTAACAATCCGAGAAAAAACATATTACAAATACTATAATCAACAGGGTTTCAAATTATATATAAAATATACGTCCAATCAATAACATGTCAAAAATTCATACGCTAGAAGTATAGTGGAGGGGTCAAAATGAACGATCTTACAAACTTTTTGTTTTCTCAAATACACAAAAAGACTTCGCACATCTTTGTATTTAAGTAGAAGAGTTTTTACACACGCTTTTTTCGCAAGTTCCCCGGGAGTTAGGATATTACATTATGCGTCGTCTCTCAAACCTTTCATCCTAAGCGGATTACTCACGGATTAGATAACTTAGATTGCGTGCACGGCTCGGATCCATGGATCGGCGGTGGCGCTCATGCAATGGCTAGGGGGCTCGTTGGCGGCGATAGCGTGAAACCGAGAGATGACGGTCCGGGCCACGTCCTTTAGGTGGCCAAAGGATATGTAGAGGTGGGGATCCATGGCTTGATCCCCGGTCGGGGGGCACGGTTGATGCTCCGGCCCCCCGCGGCGAGCGCGGTGCCAAACCATGGTTGGCGCTGATCGCCCCCTGCTTCCTCTTCCGCTGCGGCGTCTGCTTGCTCGGCGGATATCGCGAGCACGCCGGTGGGGGGTGAAGTGTCGAGATGGGGACTAGAGGGAGGGGGGGGGGGGTGAATAGTCACTTGAGGCATCATCATGAACTTGTGGTAGATTTTTCATCATCTTCACTTGACCATGAGGTGGAGCAATTTTGCTCATCATCCTCATGAACCACCACCTTAGGTGCCTCATCCTCAAACTTGCCATCATCCCAAGAGGAGGCATCACCAAAGGTGCTCTTGATGGATTCCCACAACATGTGCGGAACCCTTATGGTTCACCTTGTCAAACATGTCAAAGCTCATAGCATCAATTAGATAAAGATATGCATGTGCATCAAGCTCAAATAGAGGCTTTTAAGCTTTGGTTAGATTCTTATGATCCATGACACGGTGAGACCACTAGTGGCAACCCACCAAACCTTAGGTCCCATGGCACGAAAATGATCAAGCATATGATGTTTCCAGGTACAAAGTGTGTGCCATCAAAAATATGTGTGTCAACGCAAACAAGCATCATCTAGCCCACTAGTCACCATCCTCCATTCGGTTAAGACCATTAAATAAGAGACCACGACTCGATACCATGTGAAGGGTTGAGATGGGGACTAGAGGGGGGTGAATGTCCTTTCAAAACTAATCATGATGGCTAATTGAATATAATGCGTAATTGAAACTATTCACTTAGCCAAGACTTCACATCTAATTAAAACTCTAAATCACCTCACAAAAAGATCCTACATAAGGTAAATAAGGTGACAAGCCTAGCTTGAGATCCTAACAATTCTAGTGAGCAAAAGCACAAAGCCAACCTAAACTCACTCGATGCACTAAGGACAAGCACACGCCTAACCCAAAGGCTCAAATTACTTTTCTACACAAACTAAGCAAAGTAACCAAACAAGCTACACAAAGCAAGATAGTTACAATCAACACTACTTCAAGCTACACAAGCAAGGCGACAATTAGAAAGCTACACAAGCTACTAATTGCAAGAGCTACTAATCAATCATAAGCACAAGATATATATGAATGTAAGAACAAAGCTTGTGATCAAGAGAATGCAAACCACCATGAAGTGTTGACCCATGACACCAATGATTTTTACCGAGGTCTCCCAAGCTTGCCAACTTCCCCCACTCCTCGTTTTGTCGGCCGACACCTTGGTGGTTCCTCGATTAAGGCGATTCACCCACTTGATGATTCCCAAGCAAATAGCCGGTGCCAAATCCCTCGGAGGGAGCTTCGCAAGAATCACTCACAAGATGGGGATCCTCAAGCCCACAAGAACCCACACCCAAGTGTGGTAACTCAATGACACGCTCCACTAGAGTTGCTCTTCCACGATCCCCCGCGAGGTTAGCACGAACCTCTCACAATCTCTTCTCTAGAGCACCGCATAATCTTCTTTGCGTGTTCGACGGACCTCTTGCCACCAAGCCGTCTAGGAGGTGGCAACCTCCAAGAGTAACAAGCATCATTGGCTTGCAACACGATTACCTAGTGCCACACGATGCAATCTCTCAAAGCAATCGCACTAGAATCGCTCACTAACTCAATCCCATGAACACTATCAAGTTAGAGTGAGTTGAGAGGGCTCTCTAGCACCACAACACAAGCCACCAAGGCTAGAGTGTGCTCTCGGCACCAAACAAGTCGGGTATGTGGTGTATAAATGGCCCAAGCGAGAAACTAGCCGCTAGGGGCTGAAAACGATCACTTTTGCATGCGTCGGACGCGTCCTACGCTGACTAGAATAGGGACGCAGGATGCAAACCAACGGAACCTTGGGGCCTTCGGCAACAAGTGTCGGACGCGTCCCTTGTTTTATGGAAAAATCGCAAAGAGAAAAACCACAACGTTATGCTCAACGTCCGGCTCCTTTTTAGCGGGACCAAACGCCCGATCATTTATCATAACTCTTTTGATCCGAACTCCATTTTTTATAAGCCGACAAACACAATTTGGAGCAATCTCAAGCGTTGGTTCTATGACAAATTGATCCAAGGGCTAGAGTGTAGTCTCACATGGATTGGAATCAAACTTTTTGAGTGGGAACATAGGTTGGGATGACTATCAACCCATATGGGATGGCTTGATATCCTAATAAAGCTTCATCCTTTGGTGGGCCCAACAAAGGTGGGCATGGGCGGTGTTGCATTACCCGATATGCCAATAGACCTTCCCACCCAAACTTTATCTTTTCTAGTACAACATTATAAGCACGAATAGAAGCCACATTCCCATCCACATTCATCCCCCCACCCACCCACCCACCCACCCGCCCGGGCTGGAGGCCACACTTATCTTCACCTTCTTTAAATCTCCCACCCCCCCGACATTCCCCATCGACCGTCTCTCAACATACGAACCCGTCTTCTGTGATCTTGGTCCATTCCTCACCGCCGTTCTTTCGCACGTTGTCTTGCCAATGCGCCATCGTATAGAGACACACCATCTTTGTTCTTGTTGATATGTCCGGTAGGTGACTACCGCCACCCTTCGGATCCTATTTCTAGTAACCTCTTTGACACGGCTTGTCGATAACATCGGTCACCCTCCGCCATGCCTCACCACCTTTTCCCCACCGCTTCCATTGGAGACCATACCCCTAACCTTAGTAGCCATCGGGCTGTCTCCTTCTACCCACCCGCTATATCTAATCCCTAAACCTAAAAAACACATGAGCACTACCCGTCATAGGGATCACGATGCCCGTTGACTAGAATAGGAAGTTTGGATCGAATCCTACTTCATACCTTGCCTACCAAGAGAAGTGGAGTCTTGTTTTATGGAAAAAGCAAGAGCCCTCTTAGTTTACCTTTTCTCCTATTTTTACGCGCCTCATTTATTTATTTTTCTTATTTTTTTCAATCTATATGGAATCCTGCAAGGATTGAATATGCAGTATACTTGAATCAGGTACAATTTATATAGAAATCTTACAATAGGACATTGGACTACTACACAAATCCTTATCCTTCCATTTTTTAGAATTCAAGGGGGACATCCCCTGGTTCATTAAATTACTTATCATGACCAGGCATTGGTTCTAGTACAACATTATGCCGGAATGATTGCATACATCAGAGCATGACATTGGGCTGGAGGCCACACTTGTAGGTTGTCCAATCTCCCTTCGAGCATTTACTCTCTTAGGCCCAACATCGAGCATGTCTTCGATCGTGGTCCATTCATCAGGAGTCACTCACGTTGTCTTGCCAATGCCTCTAGTATAGAGATGACCTCCTTGTATTGTTGCAGATGTCCCGTGGGGCACAACTACACCAATCGCTTGATCACTGATAACATAGGTCACCATAATGACTACAAAGAGATCCAATTCCTGCATGGAAAGAACTGAGTTATTTTTTAGTTCCCACAACCTCCATGTTCCTAACTATGATTTTTTTTTTTCTCAGACCCAAGCAGGGGCGAAATACTTAGTAGCTGGTGGGTGCAATGCACCACCCAAAATTTGTAGAAACAATGGTTTTTCTAAAATTTCACCATATATGCACCACCAAAAATACATGTCTATGCACCCACAAGTCCATGTTCCCAACTATGATTTTTCTCTCAGACCCAACCCAAGTTATGGCCATGGACACATACCCTTGATCAGAGCCTATACTAGTTCGTCCTCTTCACATCATTAAAATAGATATTGGACACAAGTTGGATGTCCTCTTCCCACTTTATAACAGGCCACTATCTCCACATATCATAAAAGTACGTCTCAGTCTGGACTCATTCCACAACTCCTCAGCAGTAGCGGTCTGCTCATGTATTGGTACAGAAGTAAGGATCCTAAAATATCATATCAAGGTTAGATGAGTCTATCCTACATGGCTATAATTGTCTTCCCAAAATATCATCCTTTCTCATTTCCAGTTTTCCATTTGTACCCTATTTTTTGCTACTTGGCCATCCCAACAAAACCCTTCCAAAAATGAGAGTTGTTAGAGCATCTCCAAGAGATTAGCCGCCAAATCATTTTTCAAAGAAATTTAGTTATTATTAAAGAAAAAATATATCTAGCGGACTCGTAAATGAATCTCTAAATTTAGTAGCTCTCTATCCTACCTCATTCACTCTCTACTTCTGGATAGTCTACCTCACTATAGTCATACTTTACAGAGTCTGTTGGAGTACTCCGCCTTGCAATCCTTTTTATAATCTTGTCTATGTTGGGCTGGACACACCTTCTCTCCACCCCCGTTTTCAAAAGTCAGTAATACTCATCAAATGTTGTAGTGTAATATAAGCACCACCATCCAGACAATATATTATATATGGTTTTCAAAAGCCTTTGTTTCTCTTATTACTACGTACTACTCCCTCCATCCCAAATTATAAGTCGTTTGACTTTTTTAACAATAAGTTTGACCACTTTCGTCTTATATTCAAAAATTTGTGTAAAATATCACTTTTTTTTGCCGTGGCTTTCTTTATTAGTATAAGTTCTTAAAGAATGATTTGAATTTGATAATATTTACGTAAAATTTTTTAAATAAGACGAATGGTCAAACTTGGAGCCAAAAAAAAGTCAAACGACTTACAATTTGGGATGGAGGGAGCAGATGCATGAGTAGTTACCAATTGCTTGTCTACCTAGCCATGTGATCAGGACCTCATGTATGCTTAAAACATTTTGCTTCATGGATACATTTTTCGAGGTCATATTTCATTAATATGTCACGACTTGGAGTAGATGCTAGCTGGGTTCAACTGTCCAAGTTGAAAACATATATATCTCCTGTATATTCTATATTGCCAACATTTTGTTTGGGTCCAGTTCCATCCGACAATCCCCAGTAAACTTGTTCAAACAACTACTTCCCCCTTTTAGGCTTTTATTACTGCACCATCCGTCGGAAAGCAAAAGGTCAAAACTCTCTCATCCCAAAACTGCACTGACTATTCCCAGCCCTGCCATCTAGAGTAACCCTTAACTATCGCATCAACTCACCCAACCACAAAGAGTGATTGGTTTCCTATGGATAAAATATTTTATACTCTACTTCGTGGCTATGGTTTCTTTTGTTCATCCCTCCTAATTCAATCTTCACATCTTCTTTGCAGAGAGAAACAACTCGAACGATCAAGAACACCCGCGAGGCTCCAGCTCCAGATCGACAATGCCGTCAGCTGCCCCAAGAACGTCACCGGACCAGCACGTCAGCCGCGTGACGACCAGCAACGGCAGGGGCCGCGGTGACGTGCGCGGGCCACCTGGGCGTGCCGGCCGAGGTGGCGCGCCACCACCAGCACACGGTGACCGCGGGGCAGTGCTGCAATGTCATGGTGCAGTCCATCGCGGCGCCGGTGGACGCGGTGTGGTCTCTGGTCCGGCGCTTCGACCAGCCGCAGGGGTACAAGGCCTTCATCAGGAGCTGCCAGCTCGTGGACGGCGACGGCGCCGAGGTGGGATCTGTGCGGGAGCTCCTGGTCGTGACCGGGCTGCCCGCCGGGAACAGCCGCGAGCGGCTGGAGATCCGGGACGACGAGCGCCGGGTGATCAGCTTCCGGATCCTGGGCGGCGACCACCGCCTGGCCAACTACCGCTCGGTGACCACCGTGCACGCGGCGCCGCCACAGAACGGGCGCCCGCGCACCATGGTTGTCGAGTCCTACGTGGTGGACGTGCCGGAGGGGAACACAGCCGAGGAGACGTGCATCTTCGTGGACACCATTGTTCGGATCAACCTCCGATCCCTCGAGCGCACGGTCATCCTCAGGCAGGAGTTGGCGGCAGAGCAGCACAACAACCACAACCACAACTGATCGCCGCCGGGCCGGCCTGCTGGAAACCATCGCAGTTGTGCTGCCGGTTTCTTCGAAGGCTTCTTCATCTACCATTTATGATATTTTCTTTCGTCGTTGGTACTCTATATATATTTTCGCCAAAAAAATTAAAAAACTAAAAACCAAAAACAAAACAAAAACCAAAAAACTTGTTACCGTGTAAACTTGTTGAAGTTTGAGGTTGCTTGTCTTCCCTTTCTTCTTATATTAAACTCTAAACAGTGAAGTATTGTATGATACACCGTCAATATTAAGACAAGTAAAGTAGTATAGTTATTATATATGTGTGTCTGTGTATATCTTTTATATTATATTTTTTTTTGTGATGTTTCTTTTATACTTCTGGAAGGATAGGACTAGCTAATTGGCTAATATATATGTGCATGTTCTCGAGGGTTTCTTTCTTATTTTCTTTTGTCAGACATGTAGCATATTTTTATATTATTGCTCTGATGTGTATGAATGTTTTTGTGTAAGTTAGTAGGTTTCTTCAGGAATAGTGGAAACAAAATAGTGTTTTAATGATTTTAATACGAACCAAATAGTTGTTAAAAATAATGAATTAAATGCCGCGTAGGTCCATCAACTTGTGTTCTAGTTTCACTTAGGTCCATAACTCTGAAAGGGGGTTTTTAGGTCCATGATGTTTTAAGTGGCTCACCCCCAGCTCGTTTTTTTTTTAATTGATGAGTGGCGGCGTCGATGACTAGTGCTATCTAGTCTAGTCAATGTCTGATTTAAGCTTATTCATGTTCAATTTATTGATTGGATGCATTGTAATTGACTTCCTAAAGGGACTAGCTAGGAGAGATATGAAAAACAAGGATGCTGCAGATATTCTTTCATTTGTTGTTTTAGTTTGTTGCGAGTTGTTGGTCGCTGTTGTTGACGTTTGTGTATAGGAAATGGACCAAAACTTCCTTTGTTGCTTTGTTGATTTGTAATAATGAGTAGTTGTCTTTGTTGTATCGTTGGGCTCATTTTAGGCATATCCTTTTTTTTAATATAATCACAACTCTCCTGTCTATTTGTTTCAAAAGAAAAGAAAAGAAAATGTTGCTGCCAAATCTTTTATGGTCGGGGTCCAAGGGAGAACAGAAGCATATAGGTGAACTATCGAACAGGAGTATAGAGCCATTGGGAGCTCTCTTATTTATTAGACTGGAACATCTGAGAAAGACATTTCAGACAAAAAGAAAAAGAAAAAGAAATTTGAGATATATAGATTAATCTTGACACAGCAGGCCGCGTCTAGCGGCTTGCTTTGCCAACAGGCCGCATGTTACGAAGGAATGCACTGCACAATCCACAAAACATAAAATCTGTCCGTTGGCTTGTAATCTAACGGCTGCGCTAATTCGGGTGTTTCTTCTGAATCCTGATACTCTCTGCACTCGAT
This sequence comes from Hyparrhenia diplandra, assembly GCA_015847255.1. Taxonomy (NCBI): domain Eukaryota; kingdom Viridiplantae; phylum Streptophyta; class Magnoliopsida; order Poales; family Poaceae; genus Hyparrhenia; species Hyparrhenia diplandra. Next base: position 154,196 of record JADLZK010009448.1, on the reverse strand, counting down.
TATTGGTGTGCAGCAGTTATTTTCCATGGCTCCAATGGCGTCCACAACACCTGGATAAAAATCATAAGACGTAGACAGCCCATGTTCTATGCCTATATTGATTGTTGTGCGGCTGCCTGTGTCACGCGCCCGTCGGCCTCGACACCTGTCCACGTCGGCTGGCCCAGCTGTGCCCAGCACTCCTTGTCTCTGCCTTGCTGAGTAGAGCGGCAACAGCTACCCGAGGTCCCGAGCTCCCCTGTCGACGAGACCGATCGCGATGGCATCTCACGGAGACGGCGGCAGCCACCTCGTCTGCGTGACGGGCGGCAGCGGCTTCATCGGCTCCTGGCTCGTCCGCCTGCTCCTCGGCCGCGGCTACACCGTCCACGCCACCGTCAAGAACCTCGGTGCGTCACATGCTCTCTGCTCTCTCTCAGCTTCTGCCTGCCACTGCGCTGGCTTCACCGAAACTGGTTGTTCGTTCAGAGGACGAGAGCGAGACGAAGCACCTGCTGGCTCTGGATGGAGCGGACTCGCGGCTCCGGCTGTTCCAGATGGACCTCCTCGAACCCGCCTCCATGCGGCCGGCGATCGAGGGCGCCCGCGGCGTCTTCCACGTCGCGTCTCCGGTCATCCTGCACCCTGCACAGGACCCCGAGGCAATTCAATCCTTCTCCATATTTAGCCATCAGACAAAATTGAAATTGTCGGACCAAAATGCCTCTTGAAATTGCTAGTCCGTGCTGATAAATTGGTGTTTCCGCTGCTTGATTGAAGAACGAGCTGGTGGAGCCTGCGTTGAAGGGCACGCTGAGCGTCCTCGGCGCCGCGAAAGACTGTGGAGTCGGCCGTGTTGTCATGGTGTCATCGCAGACGGCCATGGTGCCAAATCCTAAGTGGCCTGCTGACAAGGTCATAGATGAGGACTCCTGGGCCGATATTGAGCTGCTCAAGAAACTTCAGGTAGTACATGGTTTTCTTTTAGGTCCAATCCACATATTGATAGCGTTAGGTTAGGACTGTGCTAATTCCAAATCATTCAAGTTCAGCTTTGGTACAACGTCTCTAAAACACTGGCAGAGAAGGCCGCCTGGGACTTCGCCGAAAACGAAGGTTTGGAGCTCGTCGTGATCAACCCAGCTCTGGTGTTGGGCCCTACTTTGACGCCCTCTATCACTGCCAGTCTCGGATTGTTTCTTCAGATCATGGAAGGTCAGTAGTCTGCAACAACAGACTTCAAGCTTGCAGCTCATTTGGTAATTGGTATGGGTATTTTTTTTTTTTTTTACCTAAGAGTGCAATTAACCTTGGCAGGGAAGAGGTATGACATGGACGAGTTCTTCATTGGCTGTGTTGACGTCCGAGACGTTGCAGAGTCTCTGATAGTGCTGTATGAGAACCCATCTGCCGAGGGACGCCACTTATGCCTGGAGTCCTCTGAACGGATGGTCGATTTCACCAATAAACTTGCAAGTCTCTACCCTGAGTTTCCAGTTTACAGGTGATGCATTTCAGTTTAGAATAACCACCGGCCCTTTCGCCGCCGTTGCACATTGTTGTTCTTCGCTTGCTGATATCTTCTTTTGGCATTAGAACCCAAGAGGACAAACAAGACTGGGTGGTGAGGGCAAAGGACCCCTCAAGAAATTGATCAGTTTGGGTGTCCGTTTCACTCCACTCGAGAAAACTATCGCGGACACTATGGACTGCTTTAGGAGCAAAGGACTCATCTAGCGCGTCACCCGGATTTCTTCAGAGGAACAATAGGGAAATGTCGAATATTTCATCCAGCTGTCTGGATGTGAAAATGTGTTGGTCAAAAGCTGTTGTAAGGTGAAAATAACTGCCAGAACGCAAATAATAATACATTTCTAAATAAATGACGTGTTTGCCCCTTAATTTCTTCTCCTTTTTCTTTCCGTTTAGAAATAGATTATAATTTCAACCACTGTTGCATTTTACCCTTTTTTTTTTCTTTTGTTGCGCTATTGCCATATACACAATTTTGCATACTACTCTTGTGGGAGACCATATAGGGAATTTTTTGCCAGCTTACATAGGCTATTGGTGTGAGGCTGAGTGGGTGGAGGCCGTTTGGCGCAGAACAACTCTGTAGTGCTTTGCTTCAGAAGCCGTGTCTCTTGTGGTCGAGTTTAACTTTTAATCGGAGACATAGACACGGGAGCCTTGCTTGTTGGGACGTCTCTCCATCGACGAGTAGCAAGATTTTTTGCACAGTATGACACGTCTGTGTGTGGCAGTTATTGCTTGCGGATGGGCAAGTCGCGCGAGGCACCGGAGGCCGGACGTTGCTCCATCTCTTTCCATGTGCCGACTCGTGCATTTGGTTCGCTAGCGACACCGGTGATACCGTGAGAATCTAAAAGAGCGCCAGTCGGCACTCGGCAGGCGGGGAGGCCAGCAGGCCACCAACGCCGGCGCCGGCTTAACGAAATGGCGGCAGCCGCGGACGGCGGCGGCGTCCTCGTCTGCGTGACGGGCGCCAGCGGCTTCATTGGCTCGTGGCTCGTCCGCTACCTCCTTGACCGCGGCTACACCGTCCACGCCACCGTCAAGAACCTTCGTAAGTGACACGTGCTCCGATGCTGGCACCGCTCAGCTCACAGACAGACCTCTTCCCGCTCTAACTCGCCGTGTAGCCTCAAATTCAGTTGCCCGGCTGAACTGAATCGATTTTGGCTGCAGAAGATGAGGACGAGACGAAGCACTTGCAGGCCATGGGCGTCGGCGCCGACGACACGCGTCTCCGGCTGTTCCAGATGGACCTCGTGGACGCTGCTTCCGTTCGGCCAGCGATCAAAGACGCCCACGGCGTCTTCCACCTGGCGTCTCCGATGATACTGCAGGCAGAAGATCCGGAGGCAATTCTTTCTCCATCATCACTAGATAGATCGTCGCATAATCCGATTGTGCGAGTATAGGTAATTAATTAACACTTGTATTCGTTCCGCACATGCTTGCAGAAGGAGCTGCTGGAACCTGCGGTGAATGGCACGCTCAACGTTCTGCGAGCCGCCAAAGATTGTGGAGTCGGCCGCGTTGTGCTCATGTCGTCACAGGCGGCCATGGTGCCGAATCCCAACTGGCCTGCCGGCAAGGTCATAGATGAGGACTGCTGGGCCGACGTTGAGCTGCTCAAGAAGCTTCAGGTAAACTGTATGTGGTTGTTTTGCTGCACTGTTCGGGGCTTTATGGTTGTGCTCATTTATGCTATGATGATTTGCAGATTTGGTACAGCGTATCCAAAACACTGGCAGAGAAGGCCGCAGGGGACTTTGCCAAAAAGGAGGGGTTGCAGATAGCTGTGCTGAATCCAGGGATGGTATTGGGTCCAATGTTAACACCATCAGTTAACACCAGTCTGAGTCTCTTGCTGCAAATTCTTGGAGGTCAGTCGATTACTGTCTCTTGTTGTGTTACAAATCTGCAACAGATGAATATTTAAGTATATGCTCTCAAGTATCTAAATTCTAAAGAGTGCAAACTACCTAGGCGAGAGACTTGACTTGGATGACATCTTCATGGGCTGTGTTGATGTGAGAGACGTCGCGCACTCTCTGATAACGTTGTACGAGAACCCATCAGCACAAGGACGCCACTTATGCATGGAATCCGTTCAGCGCATGGTTGATCTCGCCAATAAGATTGCTGACCTTTACCCTGAACACCCGGTTCAGAGGTAATACATCTATGAAAACTACTTTAGCATGTAATACAATATAATGTTCTCCAATTTGCTAATGTTTTCTTCTCAAAATAGAATCCGGGAGGACAAGCAAGGCTGGGTGGTGAGAGCAAAGGACCCTTCCAAGAAATTGATCAGTTTGGGTGTTCGTTTCACCCCCTTAGACGAAACCATCAAGGACACCGTGGATTGTTTTAGGAGCAAAGGACTAATCTAGCCTGTGAAGTGTGCTTTATGAAAAACTTTGGCAAATTATGTGGGTCAAATAAATCAACCAAAATGTGGCAAAGTAAAATTTGCCTTTAAAGCCATAATATGTCACATGGATGTCATCATTATTTTTTTTTTGACCAAAATGGATATCATCATTATTAGATGTACATGTTGCCTAAATGCATATGCTCTAACTCCATAATTCTTGAGCTTTTGGATAGCGACATGGTATCAAAAAACAGTTTTGACTACGCTTTTCTGTTTATATGGGAGTATACCAAGATTTTAAATCTCCGGCTAAGGGTATGTAGCGGATGATCTCTAAAATAGCTATAGGCTATAGATACCAAGATTTTAAATCTCCGGCTAACGGTATGTAGCGGATGACCTCTAAAACAGCTATAGGCTATAGCGGAGGCTAAATGGCGATGTAGTGGGCTATAGCGGGCTATTTGTCATAGCTTGATGAGCCAAAAACAATTATAGACAACTATAGCCAGAGATTTAAAACCTTAGAGTATACAATAAAAAATAGGATATGTTTTTTTTTCTTTCACGTGCTTGTGGAGTTAAACTTGCTCCTGTTTCCCCTATCTCACTACCACCTCCTCTCAAAATTTATATTTTAATAGCTTGTCAATTACGGCATTGCCTATATGAATGTCGTCGTTCGTTGGACATTTGTTCTCAAGCCATCTTTCATTGCCGAGTGTTTATCTGTGCGGTCATCCACTAGTACTGTGTTGATTATCCATCGCGGTTATTTTGGGTTTCCGTGCCGGTTTTTGTAACCGCCACGAAGCTAGGGTCACAGTTAATCAGTTGATCTATTAACCGTGGTGGTTTTTGCCCCCCTGGGGTGGTTGGGGCTGCCGGGCCACTTATTAATGGTGGCGGTTTTCCAAAAAAACCGTCACGGAAAATGTTTTGCAAACGTCGTGTAAAATCAGCTGTGTAGTAGTGATCCACACTGCAAAGCATCTAACAAGTTAGGTTTTATGTTGTCTTATTCATACTTTGTAATCCAAAATGCTTTTAATATATTGATGTACCTAGCTATTATATAATATAATTCTTCTTTCGTCATAAAAAAAAAAAAATACACATGCAGATTGATGTAAATCCGACTACATTTAAACAAGACTTTAAAAATCTTAAGCTCTTTACAATAATTGGCGTTTGCCACATGACCGCGGCTGAGACATAGCAAAAAAAAAAAAGAAAAGAAAGAAGGAAAATGCTCGAGTCTCTCCGGCGCTTGTTATCTTGTCGATTCACCTTAATCCACGTGTGTTGGGCGGATTGGATGAGATTTAGTTCGACTTACACGCTGATCCACCACAACACGTGGTTCAACTTCTAAACAAATCTATCCAACATATGGATTGATGTGAAGCCGACTACATCCAAATAAGGTATTATACATATACCCCGTGCATATTCAAGATCTTGATTGAGGCAATTTTTCCTGTTGGAACAATAATCGATTGCGTGATTAAGACAATGGGGCTTGCCAGGCCCAGCATCAACCCTGTATGTTCAGCCGCCTCGTTCCCGCCAAAGACTAAATGTCTTGTGCACGCGTCAGTGTGCCGGCCGGTGTGTTGTTTAAGGAAGAATTAAATCGGCAGCCGCCTCGTTCCCGCCAAAGACTTTTTTTTTTTTTTTTTTTTTTTGAACAAACAACATATATTATATTATATTATAGTAGCCAAGATACAAAGCAATCCTTCAAAGAGGATTGACGAACATTTAGGTCCTGCGACCAGATTAGTAAACTACATCGTCTAAGGCACAAGGTAAGACGAATTTACTGATGGGGGTATACGCAGGGGCGTCAAAAACGCGTGCACCCAGATGGACTGACCTCGCGCTGCGAAATGCTAAGAGTGGGTTGGCATCGGAAAAAAAAAAAATGCGGCCTCAGTGTGCCGGCCGGTGTGTTGATTAAGGAAGAAATCGGCAGCCGCCTCGTTCCCGCCAAAGACTAAATGTCGTGTGCACGCATCAGTGTGCCGACCGGTGTGTTGTTTAAGGAAGAAATCGGCAAGCTACTCTGCCTGGTTCTAGTGGCCACAAGGAAACAAGAGTGTGGGTGTGGCTTGGTGTATATAGGCATATAGCGATCTAGCAGCAGACAGGCAGACCAACGATCCGGTCAGCGACGACATGGAGACGGGCGGGGACAGCGCTGGTGCCCGTGGAGACCTCCTCTGCGTGACCGGCGGCAGCGGCTTCATCGGCTCCTGGCTCGTGCGCCTGCTCCTCGAACGCGGCTACACCGTCCACGCCACCGTCAAGAACCTCCGTGCGTAGCACAGCAATACAGCATCCATGCTCTCCCCGCCTCTTCTATCTGTGAGATCATCGAATTCATTTGCAAGTTCTGTTTGGTCGTTCTCGCAGAGGACGAGGGCGAGACGAAGCACCTAGAGGCCCTGGATGGCGCGGACACGCGGCTCCGGCTGTTCCAGATGGACCTCCTCGACCCTGCCTCCTCCATGCGATCGGCGATCGAGGGCGCCCGCGGTGTCTTCCACCTGGCGTCCCCTCTGACGCGGCATAGACAGGATCCGGAGGCAATTCTTCCTGCACAAGGACAACCATTCTGCTAGCTCTGTCGGATAAACCACCCCTGTTTTTTCATCTCGTGATTACGTGCTGCTCGCAGAAGGAGCTGCTGGAGCCTGCGCTGAAGGGCACGCTCAGCGTCCTCCGCGCTGCGAAAGACTGCGGAGTCGGCCGTGTTGTCATGGTGTCATCGCAGTTGGCCATGGTGCCAAATCCTACGTGGCCTGTCGACAAGGTCATAGATGAGGATTCCTGGGCCGATATTGAGCAGCTCAAGAAACTTCAGGTAGTACATGGTTTTCTTTTAGGTCCAATCCACATATTGATAGCGTTAGGACTGTGCTAATTCCAAATCATTCAAGTTCAGCTTTGGTACAACGTCTCTAAAACACTGGGAGAGAAGGCCGCATGGGACTTCGCCGAAAACGCAGGTTTGGAGCTCGTCGTGATCAACCCAGCTGTGGTGTTGGGCCCTACTTTGACGCCCTCTATCACGGCCAGTCTCGGATTGTTTCTTCAGATCATGGAAGGTCAGTAGTCTGCAACAACAGACTTCAAGCTTGCAGCTCATTTGGTAATTGGTATGGGTAAGTTTTTTTTTTACCTAAGAGTGTAATTAACCTTGGCAGGGAAGAGGTATGACATGGACGTGTTCTTCATTGGCTGTGTTGATGTCCGAGACGTTGTGCAGTCTCTGATATTGTTGTATGAAAACCCATCTGCCGAGGGACGCCACTTATGCCTGGAGTCCTCTGAACGGATGGTCGATTTCACCAATAAACTTGCAAGTCTGTACCCTGAGTTTCCAGTTTACAGGTGATGCATTTCAGTTTAGAATAACCACCGGCCCTTTCGCCGTTGCACATTGTATTCTAGGCTTGCTCATATCTTCTTTTGGCATTAGAATCCAAGAGGACAAACAAGACTGGGTGGTGAGGGCAAAGGACCCCTCCAAGAAGTTGATCAGTTTGGGTGTCCGTTTCACTCCACTTGAGAAAACTATCGCGGACACTATGGACTGCTTTAGGAGCAAAGGACTCATCAAGCGCGTCACGCGGATTTCTTCAGAGGAAAATTAGGGAATTCATCCAGCTGTCTGAATCTGAAAATGTGTTTGGTCAAAAGCTGTCTTTTTATGTTTTTTCATTCTGCCCTTGAAGGACCGAAACGGCGACCAGAGGGGGTGAATGGGAGCCTCAATTTTCCTTTTCAATTTCGGGTCATCGGCTCAACCCCCAACCTCAAAAGCAAACTCAAACGCGAGAGGCGAGTAACACACGTGCTAACTAGTAGCAAGGTGTCACGAGCAAAGAGAGCACTTGTTGGCGGTAACAAACGACATATTTTTTCCCGTCAACTTACTACCATAAAGGGAGTAAAATTAAACCTTTTTATACTCATATACTTTTATCACTAATAAATTCCACTTGTAGTGTCTTGTATTTTATTTTGCAGATTTATAATAAAAGCAAGTGGAAAATCGACCAAAAGTACGCCTTCCGAGAAAGCGCATTATTGCAAAACCCAAGCCCAAGAGCAAATCGACCCAAAACTTCAAATCTGGGCGAGCACAGCCCGCCCACAACTTTTCAGGGGCGAAAGACGACACCCCACCGAGACCGGGCCAGGCCGAGCCCGGAGGGGTGCGCTGCAAGACCACCCGGGTGCGGCCGCACCTCCCCGAGGCGGTTTCGCCCGGCCTCGGGAGGCGGTTCGTGCACTTTCAAACGGGGTTTCCCGCCCTGCGTTGGTCGGTTTGCGATACAAGGAAGGTTTACTGTGTCGGTTTTGATGTAAATTAGCACTTAGGCCCCTCCTCCAAGTGTATAAGTAGGCCCCCTCTCTCCCTCTCTCAACACACACCACTTGGAGTCCAAAGAAACCAAAGCAATCTCTCTCTCTCTACCACCTCTACCTCTCTCTCTTCTACTTCTTCTTTCTTCTTCTTCTTTCTTCTTTATTCTTTCTTAGTTAACACTTGGAGTAGAATAGCTACAAGGAGGGCTGGTCTCCTAGAAGAAAGTGCTTTGGTAATACATCCACTCTATGGAGCATTCTTCTATTTGCAAGTCTTATATTTATGTTCTTGGCCTAACTTATGAACTAGAGTATAGTTTTGTTCATGTTCTTGTGTTGGTATATGAACTAGCATATAGTTTACATATCATAATCTTGACATGTTCATTACAGTTCATGTCGGGGACCTAAATATTGGGCCCCCCGAGACATTCTCCTAACTATGAGAATCACGCCTGCCAAGGCCCAAGAAAACTTAGCCTTGCTATCATCCCGCGAGGAGGGACGGCCCGACGGACGATGGACCAGCCATTGGCCACGACGCTCACATGACGGCGAAATTGGCCCACGGGCGGCCCACAAAGCGGCCCAAATGGAGTCATCACGGCGCAAAGAGCTTATTACGCTCACGAAGGACAAGGTCAAGGACCTCTACAAAACAACGAACCATGACGTTCCACGCCGGCAGCCAGCCTAAAACCATGGCTCGGACTCGACCACGCATCTCCGTTTCGTGCGAGGCGGCCTAGCTCACCAGCCGGGAGAAATCTTCGCTTCGTCCGAGGGTGGCCTAGCTCACCACCCTCGGGCGCAAAAACTCCGCCTCGCCCGAGGGAGACCAGCTCTCCATCCTCGGGTGAGGCGCCCAACTAGCCCGTCTAGGGTCGCCGACCCTCGGGCGTGGGAGGTTCCGCCCGAAGGAAGGGAAACCGCATTCAATGCGATTGCACGGCGCGAGGCGCGCCGGTGCCATTGATTACACCCGATCAAATCGAATCGCGAATCGTCTCCCCAATCCGACCGATGGGACACAAAGCCGAACCAGGTGGCGTGCTCGCCACCCGGCACGGGAAACCGGGATGACACTTGTTCATTTCCCGAGCACCGTCAAAACGCCACGTTGGGCGGACCCTCCGCACTTGACACGCATAGCCAGCGACCTCTCAGGACCAGCCCTCACCATGCGGATTGTGAGGGGCGCCTCACAGACCCTCGGGGCCGCGCCCGGGATGGCACGTCCACTATCGGATCCGGGACGCGCGTGTCTTCGTCAAGCAACATCCAAGCCGACCAACCCCTCGGCGGCGACATGCAACCGGTGCGGCCTCGAATTAGCCACCTAGGCGTCCACCGTATAAACATTATCTCTCTCCTTCTCCTATAAAAGGGGAGAGTAATGCCTCATTAGGGGAGGTTCGATCTTTTCGACTCAACTCCGGTTCACACGGAGGAAACCGCACACCACCACCACCATAACCACGATCGTGGGGCTTGAGACCAGCGTCTCCCCCGCGACCGCCTGTAAACCCCTCTGCAGGCTCACCTTTGAGCGCGAGGTAACACGACCCGGGACACACCCCCGTGGGCGTAGGGCCCCGTTGGCTGAACCAGGGATAAACCGCTGCGTCCGTGTCCATCTTGCGCTTACGCCATTGAGGGAGGGGCACCGCGGCTTATAAATTCTTTATTGCCCGGCACGAGGCACCCACCGTTCCTCGAAACGCCCGGCCGGTTGGCGCGCCCGGGGGGCGCCGTGTGCAATCTGCATCTCCATCGGCCCTCATGGCGTTTTTCATGTCGTATCCACCACCCCGCCTTGAGCACGAGCTCCCGCGCGAACACCACTTGTTCTTTGGAACGCGGCATTTGTGGCGCTCGGCCACAACTTCAGATGATCCTTCTACCCGGCGTGCGGTAGAAGGGAGGGCAAAGACGCCACCGCGGCAAGCCCATCATCACGGCCGCCCGCGCAAAGGCGGGCAAAGGCGGACCCATCAGCGCGCAAAGGCGCGTCAAACAACGGATTCTGAATCCATCGGCGTATCCCCCTGCCGACTCGCGAAGGGCTCCCGGAACCCTAGGCCCCGGAAATACCTTACCCGCCACCCACTCGTGGCGGGGTACCCCAAACCGTGTCGTCGGATAAACGCCTCCGTTCGGACATCCCGGAGGGAGTCCCGTGAATCGTCGCCGGGCGTGAAACCTCGATGGAAGCCTTCGCCCGAGAGAGCACGAGCGGACCACCCGTCGTTCCACGGGGCGTTATCCCTTGGACATTCACTGGGAGGAGCGCATCCTCCACGGGATGCGGGGCGACCCCGTCATACCACCCCTCCGGGTTCAATCGGGGCCCGATCCCGGAGCCGAGGGACTCGCTCTACCGCCCGGAGAATCAAAACCTCCTCCGGACGTTCGGGCGCACCATGCACCGGCGATGAAGACGAGTACTATGACCCCACGGGAATGCTTCAATATCGAGGTCCCGCCACAAGATGGCCCGGTTTCGACGCGTCTCAAGAAGACGACGCGGACGTACGCGCACGACGAGCTCCAGCCGCCGGCGGCTTCCGCCCGGTCTATCCGGAAGCGGCGCCCGGCACCGCTTGCCAAAACGCCCCGTGAGATTTGCGAGAACGCATCCGGCGGAATCTGCCCGACCGGCGACCGGAGCAAAACATCATCCGGGAGCGAGCTCAGTGAGCAAGCCCCGAGGGCACCTCAAGCTCACATTGGCGGCGGACACGGCGGACCGGGCGGAGTGCCTCAATCCCGCAGCATAGCGGCCCGTTCAACGAGCCAAACCTCAGCGTGGCGGCGCCGCCATGTTGGTACGAAATGCCCGAGCCCTCCACTACCGAGGGTAGGCGATACCGGGGAAGGCCTCCTCAACTCCTTGACAAGGCGTGTTGCAACAGTAGAGAGTTCCGCTCCGGGATCGGGCCGTGACGCCACGACGGCGAGAGGAATGCGGGCGAAGTCGGCAGGCTCCGCCCACCGGATCGAGCCGAGCCCCGGCAAGGCCGGTCCGGAGCGCCGACGACAACCGTTGCAACCGCCCCGGTCCGGGAACGCATAGAAGACCCGCACCGCGACCGCAACCGAGGCGCCCCGACCTCGGGGGACGAATCGAGCGCCGGCGGGCTCGCCACGAAGGTAGCTCGCCTCGGGGGCGACAAGCGGGGCCAACGCGCCTGAGGCGGTCGAGGGACCAAGGGTACTCCCTCGATCCGCCGGGCCTCGGGCCTTCACCAGGGGACATCGAGGAGGCACCACTCCTCACAGTTTTCAGCCCCCCGAGCCATCTCAAGAAGTACACAGGAGAGACCCGTCCCCGAGGTATGGTCGACTATCTACCGGCATGCCGATTCGCGAGGGGCACACGATGACAAAGTGATAATCGAAATTTGCCCCCGTACCTCTCCGGAGTCGCGGCTTGGGTACCGGAACACCTTCCACCCAACCTCATATCAAATCCGGGCGGACTTGGTGAGAACCTTCCGCGAACTTCCGGGCACATACCTACGCCCTGTAACTCGTGGGATCTCCGAAATCGCCGACAAAAAATCCGGGGCGCTTCTCCAAGCGGCGACCGAGCTCCCTAATGTGATGGATTCGGACGTCATCGGGGCCTTCTTGGCGGCACCACTTGCCAAGACCTCGTGAAGAAGCCGGGGCGGACTCCCACCGAGGCAAACGAAGCCGATGGACATCGCCACCAAGTTCGCCAACGGTGAGGAGGCCGTCGGGGCTGCTCAATCGGGGCTCGCAATGGAAAGCGCAAGGAAGAGGAGCCCGAGGGATCGCAACCTCGGGAGGGCAAGAAGAAAAAGAAGAAAGATAAGAGCCGCAAGGGCAAAGGGCCACGCCGCCCAAGCGACGATGAAGACATGGTGGTGGCTGCGGTCGATCGCAAGGGGCCCCGACCCCGTCACAAGAAACCTTCGATGACATGCTCAAGAAGCCATGCCGAACCATAGCTACCCTGGTCAAGCATACCCTCGGGAGTGCAAGAGGGTACGCCAACATTTCGCCAAACTCAAGGCCATCCCCGAGGGTGAAGAAGAAGAGGCTCTCGAGGGTGGCGCCAAGGGTAACGAGGAGTTCCCGAAGGTGAATAATCGCTTCATGATCTTCGGCGGCAGCACCAAAGAACATGTCCGTGCGACAATAAGCAAGAAGGAGCGTCGGGAGGTCTATGCCACGGAGCCAAGAACCCCGAAGCTGCGCAAGTGGTCGGACCAGGCCATCACCTTCGACCCAGTGGATCACCCCCAAAGACATCCCGAACCCGGGCTTATCCACTAGTGGTGGATCCCATCATCGCCAACACTCGGCTCACCAAAGTCCTTATGGACGGAGGAAGCAGCCTCAACCTCATCTATGAAGAAACCCTCGACCTCCTCGAGGTAGACAAGTCCAAGATCCGCCCGAGGGCCGGCATTCAATGGCGTCGTCCCCGACAAAGCGGCTAAAGCCCCTCGGGCGAGATCGACTTACCGGTTTGCTTTCGTGACCCCTCGAACTTCAAAAGTAAGACTCTCACATTTGAGATCCTTGGGGTCCGCGGTACCCACCACGCACTCCTCGGGCGGCCCGCTACGCCAAGTTCATGGCTGTCCCGAACTACACGCACCTCAAGCTCAAGATGCCGGGGCCGAAGGGTGTCATCACGACTGGCCCCTCACACCATCATGCATACGAGTGCGACGTGGAGAGCGTGGAGTATGCCGAGGCACTCGCCATTGCCGAGGCACTCATCGCCTATGCGAAGAGAAGCTTTGACGAAATCACGATCGAGCATGAGGCCAAGCGCCGGGAGCTTCGAGCCCTCCTCGGGCACCAAGAAGATCCCACTCGATCCCAAGAACCCGAAGGAGAAGCCGCATCGACCATCAGCGCACACGATTCGAAATAGGAAGCCGCGGCTTGTCGACTTCCTCCGCGAATGCCAAGACGTTTGCGTGGGGACCCTCGGACATGCCGCATACCGAGGGATGTCGCCGAAGCACTCCCTAGACATCCGGCCGGGCTCAAAGCCGGTCATGCAGCGCTTGCGCCGTTTGATGACGCCAAGCGGAAGATCATCGGCGAGGAGATCCACAAGCTACCGGAGGCCGGATTCATAAAAGAAGTATTCCACCCCGAAAGTGGTTAGCTAATCCTGTATTAGTAGAGAAAAAGAATGGGAAATGGCGGATGTGTGTGGACTACACTAGTCTCAACAAAGCATGTCCGAAAGTTCCCTTTCCTTTGCCTCGAATCGACCAAATTGTCGACTCCATCGCGGGATGTGAAACGTTGTCCTTTCTTGACGCGTATTCGGTTATCACCGGATCAAAATGAAAGAGTCCGACCAGCTCGCGACCTGCTCATAACACCCTTCGGGATGTATTGCTACCTCACCATGCCCTTTCGGGCCGAGGAACGCCGGGGCAACATACCAGCGGTGCATGCAAATCATCTTCGGGAACTCATCGGAAAGATCGTGGAGGCCTACGCCGACGACATAGTGGTCAAATCCAAGAAAACGTCGGACCTCGTGGGCGACCTCGGGAAACCTTCGAGTGCCTAAACAAGAAGGGAGTCAAACTCAACCCCGAAAAATGCGTATTCGGGGTCCCCGAGGATGCTTCTTGGGTTTTATCGTCTCTCAACGAGGCATCGAAGCAAACCCGACCAAGGTTGACGAATCACCAAGATGGGTCCGATCCAAGATCTCAAGGGAGTACGAAGGTCATGGGCTGCCCGGGGCTTCATTAAGTAGGTTCATCTCACGCCTCGGGGAGAAGGGCACGCCCCTACCGCTCTCCTGCGCAAGTCCGAGCACTTTGCCCAGACCCCGAGGCCGAAGAGGCCCTCGGCAACCTCAAGAAGCTCCTAACAAACCCACCGGTCCTAGTACCGCCAAACCCAGGAGAAACCCCCGCTCTTATATCGTCCACGGCCACTACCCGTAGTCGGCGTGGTCGTCGTCGAATCGGCGTCGGGAAGAGGACACACGTTGCGCGTTCAACGCCTGTTTACTTCATTAGTGAAGTCCTTTCCGACACCAAGACAAGGTATTCGCAGATCTGAGAAGCTATTATACGCCATCGTCATCGGCACGAAGGAAACTTCGCCACTACTTCCTTGCGCACCCGGGGCTGCCGTGGTATCCTCGTTCCCCCTGGGAGATCCTCCAAAACCGAGAGGCCACGGGGGAGAGTGGCGAAGTGGGCGGGTGGAGCTCATGGGCGAAACTATATCGTTCCTCCCCGCAAAAGGCGATCAAGTCTCAAGTCCTAGCCGACTTTGTGGCGAAAGTGGACGGACACGCAGGCTACCCCCGCCCATCCAAGCCGAGTGCCGGACCATGTACTTTGATGGATCCATGATGAAGGCAAAGGCGCGGGGCTGGTTTGCTCTTCATCTCACCCTTCGGGATTCACACGAGGTATGCCATCCGGCCGCATTTTCCCCGCCTCCAACAACGCCGTAGAATATGAGGCGCCGGTCAACGGTCTCCTGGATCGCGGCGACCTCGGAATCCGGCGGTTGGAAACCGGGGGATTCGCGGTTGGTCATTGACCAAGTCATAAAGGCCTCGGCGTGCCACGACCCGAAGATGGAGGCGTATTGTCGGAAGTGCGCAAATTGGAGGAAAAATTCCACGGGCTTGAACACAAGCATACGCCGAGACGCTACAACGAGGCCGCGGATGAACCGGCCAAGGTCGCGGCAACCCGAGGTACCGCCGTCCCCGAACGTCCTCACCCGAGACCTCGATAAACCCTCGGTCAAGTACACCCCCTCGGGAGGTACCCTCGGGGCTCACGAGGGCAACACACGCCAAGCCACGCCCGGCAATGGCGGTCGACCCGATCCCCCGACCGGAGAAAAACAACCGATGGAGCACCTCACCCGAGGAGAGCTACCCGAGGATAAGACCGGCTTCGCCCGATTAGCCCGAAGGGCGAAATCCTTCACACCGATTGGAGAGAAGGGGGAACTCTACAAGAGAGGAGCCTCGGGGAGTATACATGCGATGCATACCCTACCAAGGCCAAGAATCGGCCGAGGACACTCACCGGGGAGTGTGGCCATCACGCCGCCCGAGGACTCTAGTCGGTAAAGTCTTCGAGGCAAGGCTTCTCGCGGCCCTCGGCGGTGCGAGACGCGAACCAAGTCGTCGCGTGCTGCAAAGAATGCCAATTCTACGCCGCGGGGACGCACCTCCCAGCTCAAGCGCTAATCGCAAACCATACCTCTTACGTGGCCATTTGCGGTGTAGGGACTCGACATGATTGGGCCCCGAAAAGGGCGCCCCGGAGGACACACTCACGTCCTAGTCGCCATTGACAAGTTCTCCAAATGGATCGAAGCTCGACCCGTGGTGAACCCTAACACGGGGAAACGGTGAAATTCTTTACGGATATCATCTCCGCTTTGAGTCCCGAACTCCATCATCACGGACAACGGAACCAACCGTGGGGAAGAAGTTCCTCGACTTTTGCGGCGACTATGGCGTCCGAGTGGATACCTCGGGCCGTAGCACACCCGAAGACCAACGGTCAAGTGGAGCGTGCCAACGGCATGATCCTGTAAGGGCTCAAGCCGAGGATCTTCAATCGGCTAAACCAATACGGGAAAAGATGGTACCAAGAGCTGCCGTCGGTTCTATGGAGCCTTCGAACAACGAAAAGCCGAGCCACGGGGTTCACCCCATTCTTTCTAGTCTATGGGGCCGGGCGCCTTGCCTACGTACATTGAATATGGGTCCCCAAGGCCGCGAGCCTACAATCGAGCAAGGCAACCAGCCCGAGGCGAGGCAAGACTCCATCGACCAAGTAGATGAAGCCCGAGACGCGTTGCGCTCACACTCGGCAAGATACCAACAAGCTTTGCGCAAGTATCACGCCAAGCGGCTGAAGCCTCGGGAGTTCCAAATCAACGACCCCGTGCTCAGGCTGAAGACAGACAACAAAGGGCGTCACAAACTCACGCCACCCTGGGAAGGGCCTTATTTCATCGCCCGAAATATTAAGGCCCGGACCTACAAACCGAAAAACGAGAAGGGTGAAGTCTACTCCAACGCCTCGAACATAGAACGACTACGCCGCTTCTACCCTTAAATTCCGCACTAGAAGTCAAACATCGGTGTTTTTTTTCACTCAATAAAAGATCTACATCTTTTACGAAAAAAAAGTGCTTCTCGTGTAAACCTTAAGGGAGTATTAGCCTCGTCCAAAGACAAGACTAAAACTCCCTCGGGGGCTACATGGGGACCCCCTGGGAGATCCCCTCCCTTCCTTTTTTCAAAACTTTTTTTCGAAAGAAAAAAGTTTTTCTTGGCGCATTCTCTAAACAATCGCTTAAGTTGCGAAGGTCGCCACGCACAAATCGAAAAGCAAGGTAACGAGGCAAACGGACCGCCCCTAGTGGCATCCGTATGGATCGCCCCATGGCGCCCACGGTTACCATTTCGCGGAGAAAGAAAGCAAGCGACCCGGCCACACAATAAACGAACAAATTTGAGAAACGCAACATAAACATAAATGCACCCGCCAAGGCCATAGACCTCGGGCGGCGCCGTTGTTTATATACATCCATCTCACAAGCTCCAATTTTTCCATACAAGGAGAGGTCGGGGGCGGGATGGGTTTCACCCACTTGCGCCTCACGGCAGGCCGGCGAGGAAGCCGGCGTGAGCAACACCCTCGACAACTACTTCCCCGAGGGAGGCGTCGAGACCCGCCGGGCGCATCCTCGGATCAAGGCCCACCATCTCCGTGTCCGCCTCATAGGTTGACTCTATGGGGAGTACGGGGGACACACTTCATCCTCGAGCGGGAGGCCAACCGGGTCGCAGCGCCCACGGTCGCATAACGTCGAGTCTTGGCGGCATCGGCAACATCCCTCTCGGCGGGATCAACTTCCTCCTCGTCGTCGGAACCGAGGAAGAAGCCTTTCGCAACACCGTCCGGCACATTGGACTCCATCGGGAAGTGAGAGCGAGAAGATCGACCATATACATGTCCGCACGCCGGACGGAAGGCGTCCGGAGCTCGGACCTCGAGGTAGCCACCCACGGCGCCAGCGGCTGCGTCTTTTTGGGGCCAACCTCCCAGTTGTCCGTCCCAAAGCGGCGGACGAAGTCCGACAAGGCCTCTTCCCGCCCCGCAAGAAGGCAAGAAGGCGATGGCGAGGCGCAAGGGAGCAACTATCCGCCCAGGCGGCGACCCCACATTTATAGGGAAGGGAAGG
Organism: Hyparrhenia diplandra; assembly: GCA_015847255.1. Classification (NCBI taxonomy): domain Eukaryota; kingdom Viridiplantae; phylum Streptophyta; class Magnoliopsida; order Poales; family Poaceae; genus Hyparrhenia; species Hyparrhenia diplandra. The sequence continues at coordinate 136,684 of JADLZK010009448.1, read as the reverse complement.
CAAACCGCCGGCCGGGCAATCGAACCGACTCGAATGGACGGCCCGTGATGGAGCGCGAACCGCCATCCAACGGCTGCCGCTGGCGGAACCGTCCAGCGCATTAATGCACCTTGACGGAGCCCTCGATCTCCGCCTCGACAAGAAGACGTAAGGCGCGTCCCCATCGCCGCAATGGTCAGCGCCACCTCAGCGTGGCGGCTAGACGCCTCGCCTTCCGGTCGGGTAAACCGTCCGACCACCCATATCCAAAAAGCGCCCGACCCGAGGGGCAAAAGTCGGTCGTTGATTGGCGGTTCCGTCCCCCGCGGAAACCAAACGAGCCTCGGGCGACACACCCTACGTTCCGGAGGTTGCCGAGTGGGCCACGGGGGTTTCTCTCGCCTCGGGATAACCCGAGCCAAGGACGGGGAGGGAAATGCACAACCGGCTATACCCGGCCCCCCGGGCTGGATTTCTGAAACGTGTTTAAGGCACGCGGGTCTTTGCTTATAGAGATGTCCCATCCGTGGGAGGCCCACAGCCCTCGGGGTTGGTCCGCCCAAACCCCGGATCCGCTGCGGTCCGGGTTCTCATGGGGTGAATCCTCGGATCACATAGCCGACCCTTGCTCCGGCAAGGGCACGGGCACCCCGCTTAAACGGACCGCTACAACGCTCACCGAGCACGACACATTCGGGCTTACGGGGCATTGTGGCGTGTCTCCCTCCTCCCTCCCTTTCGGGAGGGCGACGAGGAGCGTATAATCAAAGTTGAGGAGGCTCGAGTCGACCTTGCGCACATAAGCGCGGGCCTCGGGCTGCCCACGCAAAAATGAACGATCTCGCACAAATAAGCGCAATTTAAGAGCTGTTTCGGTCTTGCCCGGCAGCGAGATATAAAAAGACCTCGAAGGAATCCGCCATTCCATTCGAGGCCTCGGGGCTACACCCAACGGAAGTGCACAAGACCCCCTTGTAGACGAACCACCCCGAGAAACAACAAGGCGACGGGAAGGGGCGGGGACCCCGGCGAGTCCACACTCGCCGGGGGGCTCTGGGGCTACCGTCGGGGACCTAAATATTGGGCCCCGAGACATTCTCCGAACTATGAGAATCTGCCGGCCCGCCAAGGCCCAAGAAAAACCTAGCCTTGCTATCATCCCGCACGGAGGGACGGCCCGACGGACGATGGACCAGCCATTGGCCACGACGCTCACATGACGACGAAAATCGGCCACCTGACGGCCCACAAAGCGGCCCAAATGGAGTCATCACGACGCAAAGAGCTTATTACGCTCACGAAGGACAAGGTCAAGGACCTCTACAAAACAACGAACCATGACGTTCCACGCCGACAAAGCCTAAATCATGGCTCGGACTCGACCACGCATCTCTGTTTCGTCCGAGGCTGGCCTAGCTCACCAACCCCGGAGAAATCTCCGCTTCGTCCGAGGGTGGCCTAGCTCACCACCCTCGGGCGCAAAAACTCCGCCTCGCCCGAGGGAGACCAGCTCTCCATCCTCGGGTGAGGCAGCCCAACTAGTCTGCCTAGGGTCGCCGACCCTCGGGCGTGGGAGGTTCCGTCCCGAGGAAGGGAAACCGCCGCATTCAATGCGATTGCACGGGCAGCGAGGCGCTAGTGCCATCGATTACACCTACCAAATCGAACCGGCGAATCGCCTCCCCAATCCGACCGATGGGACACAAAGCCGAACCCGGTGACGTGCTACGCCACCCCAAGACGGAAACCAGGATGACACCGTTCATTTCCCGAGCACCGTCAAAACGCCACGTTGGGCCGGACCCTCGGGCACTTGACACGCATAGCGACCTGGGACCAGCCCTCGCCATGCGGATTGTGAGGGACGCCTCACAGGACCCTCCCTCGGGCGCGCCAGGGGGCGGCACGTCCACTATCGGATCCGGGACGCGTGTCTTCGCCAAGCAACATCCAAGCCCGGCCAACCCCTCGGCAACAAGACATGCAACCGGTGCGGCCTCGGGACCGCACACCACCACCACCATAACCACGATCGTGGGGCTTGAGACCCGCGTCTCTCCCCGCGACCGCAGAAACCCCTCAGAGTAGGCTCACCTTTGAGCGCGAGGTAACACGAGCAGACACACCCCCGCCGGGCGTAGGGCCCCGTTGGCCTCGAACCGGGATAAACCGCTGCGTCCCCGTGTCCATCTTGCGCTACGCCATTGAGGAGGAGGCACCCACCGTTCCTCGAAACGCCCGGCAGTTCATCATCGATCATCATATGCCTAACTTGATTAGAGGTGGGATATCGGTTCGTTGTTCCTTCGGGTTTGCTCTTGTTCTAGTCCGTCCATTCGACGAGTGGGGATCCCGGGGGGGACAAGAGTAGTGCTTCTAATATGCGGGCATGGTGCCCGGGTATTACGACACTGCGGATATGAGGGCATGCCACGGTTGAGGGGTAGGCGGCTTGATCGTGACAAGCCTTGACCGTCCCCTTGAAATCCCCCACGTTCGTATGTTTCTCGTAGGAGTTCGAAATGCTTCCTATCGGGCCGTATGGTATCCGGGGAGTCTCCCCCTATCCTAGACCTAACCATGATTAAATCAGTTTGCATATGATCCTAACTATTCATTTGTATGGCCATGACTAGATACATTAGAACTACTCCATTAGGTTATTCATTTATTCTTTATCTATTTTCTTTATCCTTTTCTTTGTGGATTCTTAAGTGTGTGTCACACTATCCATGAACCGTTATTGCTTACCCCTGTTATGAACATTTTGGTCTAAGCAAACACATGTTCCTCTATTCGATGCCATGCTAATTTATTAATCACATGCCTTCCTTTGGGAAAATATAAATAACGATACCACAAATACTTCCGGGTGAAATGCTACAATGATAGATCCGCGCGCTGCTTGATGAATATCTAAGAAGGCAAAATCTATCCCGTTGATGTTCCCATTTCGGATCACCGACATGGTGGTTTACTTAGGAATGTCGGCGGCGCATTTCTCGACGCTCTTATTGGGGATGGGTTTTATACCTGTTTCCTTTGATTGCGTTAAGAAATGCCAACAAGCATTTCGCGGCGCCGTTCTTGCGAAGGCATTGTGAAAAAAAATATAATAAATAGCCGGGCTATGAATATGAATCGTGGTAGCGTGGATACCATTTGCTAATACAGGCAAATCTTTTTATGTTTTCTCCTGTTGTGGATGAAAACAGGATAGTGTATGTCGGGTTTCCTCTTGCCGAAAACTTCATCTCCGATCCGTAGGCACTCCTAAGGAAGAACCGGTCTCGTGCCGCTTCTTCTTCAGCCGGAACCCCGACAATCGAGACCGACATCCCTGCACCAACCGCAACTCAAGCCATGGCCCAGAAGTCGCTGCGCGATTTCTCAACTCCCGCTGTCACCAACGTGCCCACCGGGCCGACGGTGAACGTGGCGGACAAAAACTTCGAAGCCAGACTGGGGCGATCACCATGGTGCAGGCCAGTCCATTCTGTGGATCGCCGAGCGAGGACGCAAATGCTCATCTCCAACACTTCCCGGAGCTATGCGATACTATCGCCTTCAAAGATGTCGCAGCAGACGCCATCGTTCTCCGTCTGCTTCCCTTCTCCTCGTGGGGAAGGCGAAACAAAGGTTCTACAAGTTCAAGGAAGTCGCCGATGCGTGGGCCAAGTGCTCCACGGCGTTCTCGCCAAGTTCTTCCCCATGGGCAAAACCAATGCCCTAAGGGGAAGAATCACCAATTTCCAAAGGCAGACATCAATGGAACCTATCCCGAGGCGGGAGAGGCTGCAGAATACATTCTCGCATGCCCGCACCACGGATGGAAAAACTGGCCGGTGCTCCGTAACTTCTACAATGGTCTCACGGCCATATCGGCGGGCACCTCGACGCCGCCGGTGGCGCATTTCTATCGCCACCATCGATCGCAACAAACCCGATTGATAAAATGGTGGCAAATCGAGCCGGGGCGAAGACAGAGCCCCTAGCCAAAACACAAAAAGGCATGCATACCGTGAAGGAGGCGGATATGCTTGCCGCAAAAATGGACCCGCCGCTAAAGAGGGCCGGAGGAGCCGCAAAGACGATGCTACCGCCCAAAGCCGCCCGCCTACGCCACGCACGCCACATGACCTCGTGAGACGTGTGGTGAGGTTGGCCACTGTGGATAACTGCCCCGAGACCCGCGGAAGAAGCCGCCTTCATCAACAACAAAGAACGGGTATCGCCAACCGCAAAGAGGGCCGAACAACCAGTCCGTGCCACCATTCCAAGGCAACCTGGGGTACAACTCCAACTATAACCCCGGTCACCCATCACTAAAGGACCTGCATCGGGCCAGGCGAAAATTAACGAAAATCTCACCAAAAGATGAGCCACCAAGACAAGATCTTGGAAGGTGTGAATAACAAGCTTGAAGGGTTGACGCCGGGTTGTGAAGAACCAACTCAGCTTCAACAAGATGATAGAGACACAAATTTAGCCCGTGCAGCCCCAAGTGCCGCTTAACGACTTCGGGAAGGATCCTGGGCAACCCGAGGTCCCACACGAGTCGGGCTTAACATGATATCTCTCGAGGCTCAGCCAACCCGTAGAGCCGAAAAAGATCCCCGTGGGACTCGCCATTCATTGCCAAGAAGGGAGATCCCGGGCGTCCCGATCATCACCGTGCCATTGGCCCCCACAATTTTGCTAATGCATTTTGTGACCGGGGGGCCGATATAATGTGATGTCCAAGACCACCTTCAACAAAATCCATGGAGGGACGCTTACTCCCCGCCAAATTGCCCCTCCAAATGGCGGATCAATCAACAAGGCGGCCCGAGGGAATACCGAGGACATGTCGATTAAGATCCAAGATGAATACATCCCTACCGACTTTGTGGTCTTGGACATGGGCCCAAAGGAGGATGTGTCTCTCCTCCCGGGAGACCATTTCTTTATACCGCCAAGGCCGACATCGGGCCGGGGAAGGGCTTCATCGCCTTCCATATCAAGGATAAGGCGGTAAAGTGCCCATTCATTGGGTACAAGCAACAACACACCCGCAATCATCGTCATCAAGACCGGTGTGGAATGTTGAAGGATCTCGCTCCGAGACCCCTCGAAAGCGGTGTACCTCCCGCCCAGAAGGGGAAAGTCGACAGCCGACTATAAATAACCCGCTCAAAAAAAAAAAATGGGGTATATCAAAAAAAAAAAAAAAAAAATGGGGTATATCCAAAAAAGAAAAAAAAATGGGGTATATTAAAAAAAAATTCTATATATATATTTTTATATATTTATGTGTTTCATAAAATATTTTATTTTGGAAAACTAAAATAAAAATCTTTATAAATAAAATAAGTCTTTACATGAAAAATAAAGAAAAATATTTTCTACATAAAAAGTATATACAAAAATATTTTTAAAATAATTTTTCTATTTAAAAATAAATTTATATTTGAAAATTTTTGGAGAAATTTAAAAAGGGGAGAAAACGGCCGAACGGCAGATGAGGACACAACGGCCACGAACTTTCCGTGACCGTTGGACACGCCCGCCAAAGCCGAGCAAAGCCGGCCCGGGCAGGCGCGCTACAAGCACCCAAGGTGCGGCCGCACCGTGCCGGCCGCCGTTCGGGGCCCGCCCTAAGCCAACGGCTCCTAACCGCTGTGTGAGGCAGCCCTCGGGCCGGGGCTCGGCTATAAATAGCCGAGCACCGGTGTGAGAACTCCCACCCCTCATTTTCACTCTCTCTCTCTCTCTCACTCTCTCCCACTTGTTCCACACTCCATTTTCTCCACCAAAAACATTGTGCCGAGCAAGATTTCGGTGTGAAAGTTCATACTTTCAACTAACCCTTGCACACCCGAGGTCTCGCCGATCGCTTTTTGCAAAGAGCCATGAAGAAAGCCTGAGGATCTTCACGGGTTGAGGCGGTCGTCAAGACAGAGCTCACGACATACAAGCACAAGCTCCGCCCTCAACTTCGACAACCTTGAAGACTCTCCTATGCAAGAAGATGTTGCACCCGTCGGGAGGAAGAAGCTCAAGCTCCCCGACAATCGACGGCCGACGACGCCGCATTCCTCGACCTTCGGGAAGGACGGGAGATGCAAGCATATCTCCTACTCAAGGATCGTGTGTTCCAACACACGCCCGAATCGACCCGATCTCCTCGACGGATTGTATGGACGATGAACTTCTTATCCTTTGAGAGCGGGGCGGGTGGCGTGACATTCCCCCTCTCGAGGAGGAAGGTTCTCGCCTCCTAACAATTCCGATTTTTATGCACACTAGTAGAGGATCAGCTAGAATTTCTTTTCCGCCTCTTTGGTACACTTTATCACGTTACATGGGTGGACCTAGCTCGTTCTTGGGGTTTCAATTGTAGATGTGCAATAAATATAGATGTTTGCTCTCCCCGGCTTTGTCGAAAACCACATTTGGGAGGAGATATCCGGTGCACCCGAGGCCTGGTACTTTCAAACCTCGCCACTCACGTATCCAAAGACCCATCACTTAGATTTATCCATCACCGGATCTCGTTGACTTTGTTTCAGTAGACACGGTGTTAGATGGGTGAATGAGATTGAATTAAAATTACTCTATGCTTACATTGTTCACAAGATTAAGGTAGCTCCAGGGGTGGAGATGTGCAGAACTTTTTAAATATTATCACAAAAGTTGTTGTTCCTGCCACCGCATTATCTCTTATCACACGCCTCGCTTCGCGATTGGGGCTTTGGAAAATCAGCAGATAGAGTACATTTATACACCTAGGGACCTTTTGGACTGCTATGCCAGCCTAGTGCGAGGGCACTTAATTAAGGTTTTACCATCCGCGAGCTTGGTCATCTTTTTTCCTGGCTATGCAACTATAGTTCTGTTACCTAACCCGGACTTACGGTTTGTATAAAAGCCAGCACTAACATTTGAGCTCGAGATCGCGATAGCTTGCGCAGAAAGATACCCCCATCGTTCTTCACGCAAAATTAGGAGACCGAGGTCGGATCCTCCTCCCACGAGCCCTACTTCACGCCACAAAGACGCCCACGCCCTACACCAAGTGTTCCAGGCAAATGGCCTCACCCTATGGGGGACCCTGGGGGTAATACCCGGTATGATCCTAGGTGGGAGCCGCGCCTCATTAATCCGGCACCATCAGTGGCCTCAAGGAGATGCAAAGCAGCATGGAGGGCCAACAGATTTGACTTTGACGACAGCTCGACGATATGCCCCCCCCAGCCAAAAAGACAACCACCACAAGGGGTGGAGGCTATCGGTGTCCAAATACAAAGACACCTCGGCGTCCCCACTAGGAACATTGAGCACACGCCAATACCCATGTGCAAAATACCGCATAAAGGGCAAAGCAGAACCGGGAGCAAAGAGTCACAGAGATGGACCCAATTGAGTCCAACATGGCTACTCGCACCAAGACGCGAGGAAGCATTCGAGGTACCAAGGCTTCGATCCCGATCAATAGGCCTCCGATAGCTTGGGGAGGACCCCGCAGTATCATTGCATTGCATTTTTAATTCCATCAAATTTTATTTTATTTTAGCATGTTTACATTTCAGCAATATTGCATTGAAAAAAAAAATTCCAAAAATAGAATAAGTAGCTCTTCTTTGTGCCTTAATGCTTATATATATGAGCTATAAAAATATTTAGTCTTAGTCCCTTGTTGAAATGATGAATAGTTGCTCTGCCTTTATGCTTTGCCTCGTGCCTAGTTTATAATTTCAAGTTCTCTAAAGTTTGGGTTTAGTGGCTAATTCTAAAACTCATCCCGAAAAAAAAAAAAAAAACTGATTCATGTGGGTTGCATATGCTCTATCTAGTCTAAGTTGTTGCCAAATATGATATGGTACAAATGGATTTGCTATGACTTCGTCCAAAAAGAGAAACTTGACATCCGAATCTATGCTTTAAAAAAAAAAAAAAAAAAAATGTTTTTGGGCTATGCTAAAAAAAAATGAGATGAAAAATGGACAAGTGTCCGAGGGCTTAGTAGAGCCCACATCTATAAAAAAAAAAAAAAAGAAAGAAAAAGAAAAGAGGGGAAATAAAAGACAAAAGTCTAGGGCGAAGCAGAGCCCACCTCTCCAAAAAAAAAAAATATATATATATATAGCAATAAAGCCCATGCTTTCTCGAAAAGAAATAAATATTATCTAAATAAAATTCGGATAAACAATGTTGATCAAAAGGATGAATGATAAGCACCTCTCGTTATAACCGTTCTATCCGCAACCGCCAAGGCTTTGAGAAAAGCCGGAAAGCCCCGCTACGATGAAAGGTAATAAAAGGGTGGGAAAAAGATGTGCCATTTTATTCAAACTCTAGTAGACACTCTTATTATAACCCCCGCACTTGTAAAACGTAATCGGCATAGTAGTAACTCCCCGATCAACAACCAAGTATTTATCTCTTTTGCTCGAGGACGCCAAGAAAGGGTAAGCTTAGGGAGTTTGTTGACGGTAACCAACGACATATTTTTCCCGCCAACTTACTACCATAAAGGGAGTAAAATTAAACCTTTTTATACTCATATACTTTTATCACTAATAAATTCCACTTGTAGTGTCTTGTATTTTATTTTTGCAGATTTATAATAAAAGCAAGTGGAAAATCGACCAAAGTACGCCTTCCGAGAAAGCGCATTATTGCAAAACCCAAGCCCAAGAGCAAATCGACCCAAAACATCAAATGCGGGCGAGCACGCCCGGCCCACCAAACTTTTCAGTATTTAAAGACGACACCCCACCGAGACCCGGCCGGCCGAGCCTGGGGGGTGCGCAAGACACCCCGGTGCGGCCGCACCCTCCCGAGGCTAAGCCGGCCCGGCCTCGGGAGGCGGTTCGTGCACTTTCCAAACGGGGTTTCCCGCCTGCGTTGGTCGGTTTTATGATACAAGGAAGGTTTAACAGTGTCGGTTTTGATGTAAATTAGCACTTAGGCCCCTCCTCCAAGTGTATAAGTAGGCCCCCTCTCTCCCTCTCTCAACACACACCACTTGGAGTCCAAAGAAACCAAGAATCTCTCTCTCTCTACCACCTCTACCTCTCTCTCTTCTACTTCTTCTTTCTTCTTCTTCTTTCTTCTTTATTCTTTCTTAGTTAACACTTGGAGTAGAAGAGCTATCAGAATGTAACCTTCCAAATTACAGGCCCACATGTACTAATTATCGGTTCAACAACCTTAAATAGTCACATATGTTCACCTATAACCCGAAAAACACTATTAACTTTTCTAACCAGATCCGTTATTTAGGTCATTGCAAAGATACAATAATTTTCATACATAATCGAGTAGATAAATGGAAGATTTATATTACAATACTTTTTCAACCATTTATTTGAAACAAGTTTGGCAATATACAAAGTAGGAGTAGCGATAGGTTTAAATATACAAAAGACACCACTAGACCCCGCCCACGGGTCTCACTTCTTACTCATCATCACTTTCTTCCCCGTCGAACCGTCCATGCAACACGGTCCGGTGCAAGACATGACTCCCGTGTCCCGCAACATGGGTCAACAAACCCCGAAAGTACGGAGTACTCAACAAGACTTACCCGACTAAAGAAAATAGGAGAAGACTCGGGAATGCTGGTCTAATAGGAATCAAGGTAAGGCTTTTAGCAAGAATCAAGGACTCTTTTAGCGTAAAAGCTTACTAATGATAAATCCTTACTTTCAACATTTTATTTTTCAAGTAAGTTTCTCACCTATTCTAGGTGATCTTACACTATAGCAAACACTTGTAGAAGTTCATTCACTTATTCCATCTCTTTATCTTTGTTCCATAATTAATCTCGATGTAGTCGGAAACCGAAGTCTCCATATCCGAGAAGCACGGCGATTTCGAAATCGATTAACCCAAATTGGGAGTTCTTTCCACACGACATATGTAGCACTTAAGCTTGCATATATCAACCCTTTCCCGGATACTCAAAACGGAACCGCCCCCCACGCCACCCAAGAATACCGTACACCTCCAATCCGGGACTTTAACCCACGAGGGTAACATGTACTCCCGCCATCTCTCCACTCCCAAAGGCGCGGTTGTACGCTTCCTCGATTTGACACCCCCAAGATCGGGCTTACCGAGTATGCGCCCGAACTAGGGTCGACCGTGATGGGGTAACACCCATGACAGACGTGCCTTTGGTCCAACGACCTCAGCGCAAATTATGCTTCCATAGTCTCGGTCCACATGACTTACACATTTCCGGTCCTTAATCGACAAGCCGAAATACTACACCGAGACTCCATTCGATTAAAATTACCCGACCGGTCTCAATTTCAAAACCATATCCCAAAGATGGTTCCATCATAAAACATCCTTGTTCATCAAAAAGCCTCTTCGGCTATCATAAGGGACTTGTCACATTTTGACTCAAAAATCTAACTAATATAGCCAGGCTAAGCGTTCTAGCATTTTAGCAAAACAAAGTTATCAAGGTAGATATTGCAATAAACAAGGAATGGTAATGCATCAATTAGGTTATCACTCAACTCCTATCACCTAATGCAAAGCATAAAGCAAAGGTGATATAAAGCTTTGAAAAACACAAGGAAATGTTTAAATGAACCGGGCTTGCCTTGATTGACGAAATATCCCGACTTCGGACGATGGATCACAATACTCGTAACTCGTGTCAACCGGATAGCCTTCTTCGGTGGGCTTGATCAACAACTTCTCGATCACCCTCGTTCACTATACGAAATAATAATACATGCTTAACATGATGCCATGCATATATAAACATGATGCGCGAGAGTGCATGAAACGATAAGTTTACTTCGAAAGTACAACTTTTCTTCACGATAAAGTTGCAACCCAACAAAACCAACTTGTTGAACTACTCTACAAGATATCATCACCATTGCCTAAGGAGTTCTCAAGGACCACTTGATACGACATGGTTTAGGGTTCACAAAACAACCCAAAATCTACCCAAAACCCTAAGTTAGAAAGCATTTAACAAGTTGTTTTACACATGAAATAATAGGGCATGAAATAATAAAAATTTTAACTTTCTCAAAACAAGCTCAAAATTTTTGTACAGATAGATCATGTCATAAAACAGTACCAAAATAAATTTCATGATTTTTGGATAAATAAAATAATTATAAAAATCAAGGAATATGCATTTTTCAATTAAAATTTGTATTTTTAAATCATGCCAAAAGTATTCAAAATTCAAGTTTCAAATTTTTCATGGATAGACATACTCATGGGAAGGCTACACAAAAATTTTTCAGAATTTTTGAGCTAGTATTTGAATTTATATGAAATTTAAAAATCGGGCACTATTCAAAATAAAAAGAAATTGAATAAAACATTTGATAAAAGAAAAAGGGTTCTGGGTTGATTTTTCGCCTGTTATCGCACAGCCCGTCACTGTTCATGGCCCAAGATCGTGTACCGTGGGTCGATTTTATTTTTATTTTGGCCCATAAAAGGATTTGGCCCACCATCGTGTTCATATTGGGCCGCCCAGAAAACGCTGCTCTACCAAGCATCGTGCTCGCGGTCTGGCGTGCTCACCGGGCGGCGGTGCGCTGCGGCCCATCACGCAAGGGGCGACGCGGCCGTGTTCGCGCCGGGCGATGGTCGGAAAGGAAATCTAATTGCATAAACGTGGCCGAGAGCTCACCGGGATCTAGGATGTCTTGGTTTGGGCGGAGCGAGGCCGAGATGGGTCGGCGACGGAGCGGCCGCGGGCGACGACGGCGACGACTTCGCTGTTCCGGTGAGCCGGGGCTTTGGTCAAAACCAACGAGCCGCTCATGACCACGATGTCCAGCGACTAAAAGAACCAACTGGTTGGGCGAAACGCCACCGGAACGGCCGGGCGACGGCGAGGTCGAGGCGGCGGCGCCGCGAACCGGCCGAGAGAAGACGACGACTGGGGCGATTCCGACGGCGAGGCGGCCGTGGGTGGCTCCAGAGGTACGCAAGAAGGCTGCGGCTGCCGGGCAAGATGGTTTGGCAAGAAAGACGACGACGGCGGGCGCGCGACGGGCGGGCGAGGAGGACGAACCGGGCCACGCGATTTTGGAAAAAGAGAAAACGACAATACCATGGCCTATTTATAGGAGAGGAGGGCATGGGAAGGTAGCCGGAGGAGTCACGAAGGCGCCCAGTGGTCGGCGCCGAGCGAGATCGACGGTGGACGGCGGCGCTGATTCTTGGCGCCGGCGGTGGCAAATCTGGGTTGGCCGAGGTACCGTTCATTCCCCCAAATCCAACCCTAATCTGAACTTTTCAAATTACTCTCAAAATTTGAACTGAACTCAAAATTTTCCAAAAAAGTAACCCCCTTAATTTTTCAAGATCTACAACTTTCACAATTGGACCATTTTCAAATTCAGCCTCTAAGTTTGACTTTTTGAAAAGCAGCTCCAAATTTTGAAATTTGAATTCAAAATTACTTTTAAAATCATGTAACAACTTGAAAAAAACTTTGTACATGACTTATGTTCCTCTCAACAAGATCTACAAACTAGCTTTTGAAACTTTTCTCAAATTATGCTTAAATTTTGAAATATTGAAAAGGGGGCAATTAGGGTTTGGATAAAATTCAAAATTGCTTCAAAATTTTGAACTAAACTTTGAAAACTCAAAATACCAACTTTGCTCTATTTTGAAAACTCTACCTTTTCACTTTTGTGACCACCCTCAAATTCTTGATAAATTTTGAAATAAATAAAAGGGGACAAATTAGGGTTTAGAAACTAGGGTTTCCGACAAGGGGAATAGTTTCCTAATCTGATTTCTCTCGCGTCTTCTCGACCGACATTGCAACCAAGCATAAAATAAACTTACTTTAGTTCAATGCAACACATGGTGGGCTAATCATGGATTCTTTGCAATGATCATGATGACATGTCGTTTTAGTGGAAATAACACCGTGGGGTGTTACAAACCCTTCCTTAAAGAAATCTCGTCCCCGAGATTTAAAGTCCTAGGGTTTAGTAACGGCAAAGGAAATGTGTCAAGCAAACACATCTCTAACTATTTCAATAAACAAGAAGGGGTCTTACATTTACAAGGATTAAGAAAGTGGAAATTTGGGAAAGTTTTCCGTTAGGAAATCTTCTCGATTCCCAAGTAGCTTCTTCTTCCGAGTGTTGATTCCATTGGATCTTGTACCATTTGATAGTTCTGCTTCGGGTGACTCGAAGCTTTCGATCTAGAATCCGAATAGGATATTCCGAGTAGGTCAGATCCGGTTCTAGATTAACGCTTTGGAAGTCAACCACACGATCTGGTACTCGTAGGCATTTCTTTAATTGAGATACATGGAAGATATCATGCACTGCTGATAATCTTTCTGGCAATCTAAGTCGATAGGCAACTGGTCCCTGTTTTTCCAATATTTGAAATGGACCAATGTATCGAGGTGCCAGTTTACCTTTAATTCCGAAACGATTCACCCCTTTCATAGGCGACACTTTCAAGTACACAAAAATCCCCTACTTCAAATTTCAAAAAATCTACGCTTTTATCTCAAGGTAACTCTTACATCGAGATTGCGCTTCTTTTAATTTATCTTGCACAAATCTCACTTTTTTTTCAAATTCTTTTACTAGATCTACTCCGTAGAACCATCTTTCTCCTGGGTTCGACCAATGCAATGGGGTTCTACATCTGCGACCATACAGAGCTTCAAACGGTGCCATTTGAATACTTTCTTGATAACCAAGTATTGTAGGCAAACTCGCTAATGGTAAACAAATATCCCACTTTTCTCAATAATTAAGAATATATGCTCTCAACATGTCCTCTAGAATCTGATTTACTCTTTCCGTTTGTCCTGCCGTGCGGGGGGATGATAACCCGAACTATGATTTAATTTGGTGTCAAGTGACTTTTGCATTTGTTTCCGAACTTGGACATAAACAAAGAACCTCTATCTGTTACAATGTGCTTTGGTATCCCATGTAGACCGAAAATCCGATGAACATATAGCTTGGCATAATCTATTGCTTTATATTGATCATTTATCGGTAGGAAATGGGCTATCTTGGTAAGTCGATCAACTATAACCCGTATAGAATTAAACCCTTTCGATGTTCGGGTAATCCAACAATAAAATCCATACCGATTTCTTCCCACTTCCAAGAAGGGATGGGCAAAGGATGCAATTGTCCTCGCGGCTTTCATATGCACAAATTTTACTCTCTGCAAGTATCACACTCGGCTACATATCGGCAATTTCAATCTTCATTTTTGTCCACCAAAATCTTTGTTTTAAATCCCGACATCTTGGTACTTCCTGGATGAATAGAATATCCGTTAAATGAGCCTCATCCAGATTTGTTGACGTAACTCAGGATTCTTTGGTACCACTAATCGATCTTTAAACCATAGCACATCTGACTCATCAATTCTGAAGCAAGTGGGTTTTCCACTTCTAACTTTTTCTTTGATATGTGCTATGCCCTTACTGATCTTCTGAGCATCAATAATCTGATTCTTGATAGTTGATTCTGCTGTGGCATTGGTTACCATGCCATGTTCAACAATTCCGATATTCAATTTCTCCAGCTTCCCGACATAGGGTTTTATCCCTTAGATTGGCTATAAGACAATTACACCGGTGGATTCCGACCGAGTGCATCGGCAACAACATTTGCCTTTCCGGATGGTAATGCACTTCTATGTCGTAATCCTTGATTAACTCTAGCCATCTTCTTCGGGCGCATATTCAGATCCGACCGGGTAAAGATATACTTTCGTGACTTTTATGGTCCGTATATACATGACAAGTATTACCCAACAGATAATGACGCCGATTTTAAGAGCATGAACCATCGCCGCTAGTTCTAAATCATGGGTTGGATAATGCTCTTCGTGACGCTTCGCTGGCGTGATGCATAGGCAATAACTTTGCCTTCTTGCATTAACACGCAACCGATGCCAATACCGCACGCGTCACAATAGACGCCAAATGGCTTCTCAATGTCCGGTTGAGCTAAAATCAAGGCAAAGGGTTAGTGCTTTCTTCAATGTCCAAAAAGCCCGCTCACACTCGGTGACCATACAAACTTGGTCTCGATTCTTTAACAACTCCGTGATAGGCTTTGCTACTCTTGAAAAGTCGAATGAATCGACGGTAATATCCCGCCATTCCAAGAAAACTACGAACCTCATGAACGAATGCGTTGGTGGTTTCCAGTTGAGGATATCTTTCACTTTACTCGGGTCAATCGCAACTCCTTCCGATGATAGCACATGACCCAGAATTGTACTTCTTTTCAACCAAAGGCACACTTGCTAAATTTAGCATATAGATGATGGTCTTTCAATCGCTTTAAAACTATTCTCGAGATGCTCGCGATGCTCTTCTTCATTCTTAGAATAGACAAGGATATCATCAATAAACACCACCACGAACTTATCCAATTCTCGACATAAACACCGTATTCATCAAGTACATGAAATGAGCCGGGCATTTGTTAAACCAAAAGACATAACCAAATATTCATAAAGACCGTGATCCGTGGTAAATGCGGTCTTTCGGAATATCTTCGGGTTTAATCCTAATTTGATGATACCCCGATCTCGCATCAATCTTGGAAAAAAAACTTTTGCTCCAAACCAATTGATCAAAGAGTAAATCAATCCGGGCGGGGGGTACTTGTTTTTGATCGTCACTTCATTAAGTGGACGATAATCTATACACATCCTCAAAGTCCGATCCTTCTTCTTCACAAAAATAGCCGGACATCCCCAAGGTGAAGAACTTGGCCCGATAAACCCTTTTCCTAATAACTCTTGTAATCGAAGTTTTCATTTCAGCTAATTCCTTGGGTGCCATTCTCGTAAGCTCTTCGAGAGATGGGAGCAGCTCCCGGTTTCAATTCTATACTTGAATTGAACATCTCTCTCCGGTGGTAATCCGGCAAATCATCCGGGAATACATCCTAAACTCACATACTACCGATGTCTTTAATCTCTTTGACACAAAGTTGCACACACTTTTTCAACCGCCCTTTTAACAATTGGAAGTTGAATAAGGAGTTCAGAATTTTTCTCGTGTAACTTTACTTTGATAGTTCTATTGATGGTATCTATAATAGTACCGTATTGGTACGTACCAGCTTCATACCAAGAATCACGCCTATATCTTGATCCTTTAGAACTATCATATTGGTGGGGAAATCATATCCACCTAATGTTATGGGGATCTGATATACTACCTCTTTAGTACTCATACGCCCCCGGTGAGTGTATAATGAACTCATCCTTCATTTCCCCAATGGCTATCGCATTTTTTCTCCACAAATGTTTTATCGACAAATGTATGCGATGCGCCGAATCAAATAATATTATTATCAGGGTGTCTTGCGACAGGGAACATACCCATCATAATTGGTTCCCCCAGAATGTCCTCCACATTGGTGTAGTAGACTTTTCCGGTTCTCTTTTTCGCCCTTTCCCTTCCGAGCATTCTCGATTATTATTTTTGTTCTCACGGGCGGTGACTTCCGTAAGCTATCGATAACCTCGTTGTACCTTCGAGGATTGGGGCATTCTCGAGAATAATGACCGTGTTTTCCACGCTTATAACAAATGGGTGTATGGCTTTGTGGAGTAGGGTTGCGAATGTCGTGGGCATTCTACCGACGTGGATAAGGAAAAGTTGTAGCAGTCGAACAAATGACCGCCGCCTGGCCGGAATCGGGTGGACGATAAGGAGGACGAAAATGATTCACGGGATGGTAAATCACTCTCGACGTTTTGATTTGCCACCAGAATATCCGTAGGGATAAGTTTTTCTTTTTCTTGTCTTCCTTATGCTCGTATTCCATAAGAACACGATTCTTTTCTTCACATGATATGGCCATATTTACCACATCATGATAGGAATCCGTGTCACGGATATTCATCATGGCATGGAGCTTTGGATGAAGGCCTCGATAAACCACTCCTTCTTCTTTCCATCTCAGATTCACAAGTTCTCAGAGCATATTGTGACGATGATTAAACTTACCCATATACTTTTGAAGTACCGAAGTCTTCTCCTTGCTTCAAAGCTAAGAACTCATCTAGCTTCTTGGCCATAACCCCCGCTGGAATGAAATGAGCACGAAAGGCATGCTTGAATTCATCCTGGTGATTTGGTGTCCAAAGCAGGCTGCTTCGCCTTTGAAATTATTCCACCAAGCTCCTAAGCAGTATTCCGAAGTCGTTGTGCAAAGAAAGAGGGGCTTCGATGATCCGTACAAGTCATCAACTCAAACTTTTCTTCCATAGCACGAAGCCAATCATTTGCCTCTAATGGCTCATCAGCTCTACTAAAGATTGGAGGTTTTGTGCCGTGAACTTTGGATAAGAAGTTTCATCTTCTTCATCATCATGTCGATCCTTGTGGTCACGACGATTGTTCTCGACTCGAGCTACTTCTCGTGATCGACGAGAGTTCTCGATAGTAGCTTGAACCGAGCCGCAATGGCATCGGTCAGTTTGTTGGGACCGGGTGGAGGGTTTGGAAGGTCACCCCTATTCTCGAGAGTCGGTAATCGTTGTTGTGTGACATCCGCTTTCAAAACAAAACTATATAACACCCAACCAAGTTTATTGAACTTCAAAAAGAAAAACAAATGTAAAACAACACATATCACTTATTCTTAAAACAGGGGTTCCATTCTACATCTACCCCGGGCTCGTAGGAGGATCTAAAGGTTTAGCAAGAACGGGATTGATATTACTTAACCCAAACCACAATAAAGGGAAGGTAATATTAACAATTGATTTAAACATGATGCATGAATCGAACTTACGTAACAATCAATAAAAACTTTTTGCATTAAAGATTTTATAAGTAGGGCTTTATATAATGCTACTCCACTTATATCCTTTTGAAATTGGATAAGAAAGTTTTTCAATAGATTAAGATAAGAGAATAAGCAATTTGGACCAAAGTAAGAATAAAATTAGTTTGACCCAAATCATTTTGAAGTTTTATAAAGTAATGCTACAAGAACATCGGTAACGGAGGCTCGATGCCACCAGAATGTAACCTTTCCAAATTACAGGGGGCCACATGTACTAATTATCGGTTCAACAACCTTAAATAGTCACATATGTTCACCTATAACCTGAAAAAGCACTATTAACTTTTCCAACCAGATCCGTTTTTAGGTCATTGCAAAGATACAACAATTTTCATACATAATCGAGTAGACAAATGAAGATTTATATTACAATACTTTTTCAACCATTTATTTGAAACAAGTTTGGCAATATACAAAGTAGGAGTAGCGATAGGTTTAAATATACAAAAGACACCACTAGACCCCGCCCCACGGGTCTCACTTCTTACTCATCATCACTTTCTTCCCCGTCGAACCGTCATGCAACACGGTCCGGTGCGCACATGACTCCCAGTGTCCCGCAACATGGGTCAACAAACCCCGAAAGTACGGGAGTACTCAACAAGACTTACCCGACTAAAGAAAATAGGAGAAGACTCGTGAATGCCGGGTCTAATAGGAATCAAGGTAAGGCTTTTAGCAAGAATCAAGGACTCTTTTAGCGTAAAAGCTTACTAATGATAAATCCTTACTTTCAACATTTTATTTTTCAAGTAAGTTTCTCACCTATTCTAGGTGATCTTACACTATAGCAAACACTTGTAGAAGTTCATTCACTTATTCCATCTCTTTTTACACTGTTCCATAATTAATCTCGATGTAGTCGGAAACCGAAGTCTCCATATCCGAGAAGCACGGCGATTTCGAAATCGATTAACCCAAATTGGGAGTTCTTTCCACACGACATATGTAGCACTTAAGCTTGCATATATCAACCCTTTCCCCGGATACTCAAAACGGAACCGCGTCCCCACGCCACCCAAGAATACCGTACACCTCCAATCCGGGACTTTAACCCATGAGGGTAACATGTACTCCCGCCATCTCTCCACTCCCAAAGGCGCGGTTGTGCGTTTCGATTTGACACCCCAAGATCAGCTTTACCGGAGTATGCGTCCCGAACTAGGGTCGACCGTGATGGGGTAACACCCATGACAGACGCGTGCCTTTGGTCCAACGACCTCAAAGCAAATTATTCCATAGTCTCGGTCCACATGACTTACACATTTCAGTCCTTAATCGACAAGTCGGAAATACTACACTTGAGACTCCATTCTCGGTGCAAATTACCCGACCGGTCTCAATTTCAAAACCATATCCCAAAGATGGTTCCATCATAAAACATCCTTGTTCATCAAAAGCCTCTTCGGGCTATCATAAGGGACTTGTCACATTTTGACTCAAAAATCTAACTAATATAGCCAAAGCTAAGCGTTCTAGCATTTTAGCAAAACAAAACAAAGTTATCAAGGTAGATATTGCAATAAACAAGGAATGGTAATGCATCAATTAGGTTATCACTCAACTCCTATCACCTAATGCAAAGCATAAAGCAAAGGTGATATAAAGCTTTGAAAAACACAAGGAAATGTTTAAATGAACCGGGCTTGCCTTGATTGATGAAATATCCCGACTTCTGGACGATGGATCACAATACTTTCGAGAACTCGTGTCAACCGGATAGCCTTCTTCGGTGGCTTGATCAACAACTTCTCGATCACCCTCGCTCACTATACGAAAATAATAATACATGCTTAACATGATGCCATGCATATAAACATGATGCGCGAGAGTGCATGAAACGATAAGCGACTTCGAGTACAACTTTTCTTCACGATAAAGTTGCAACCCAACAAAACCAACTTGTTGAACTACTCTATAAGATATCATCACCATTGCCTAAGGAGTTCTCAAGGACCACTTGATACGACATGGTTTAGGGTTCACAAAACAACCCAAAATCTACCCAAAACCCTAAGTTAGAAAGCATTTAACAAGTTGTTTTACACATGAAATAATAGGGCATGAAATAATAAAAATTTTAACTTTCTCAAAACAAGCTCAAAATTTTTGTACAGATAGATCATGTCATAAAACAGTACCAAAATAAATTTCATGATTTTTGGATAAATAAAATAATTATAAAAATCAAGGAATATGCATTTTTAATTAAAATTTGTATTTTTAAATCATGCCAAAAAGTATTCAAAATTTAAGTTTCAAATTTTTCATGGATAGACATACTCATGGGAAGGCTACACAAAAATTTTCAGAATTTTTGAGCTAGTATTTGAATTTATATGAAATTTAAAAAATCAGGCACTATTCAAAATAAAGAAATTGAATAAAACATTTGATAAAAGAAAAAGGGTTCTGGGTTGATTTTTCGGCTGTTATCGTGCACAGCCAAATCACATCACATGGCCCAGTATCGTACCGTGGGTCGATTTTATTTTTATTTTGGCCCATAAAAGGATTTGGCCCACCATTGTTCATATTGGGCCTGGCCCGGTGAAGCGGTTTCTCGCCGGCATCGTTCTCGTGCGGTCGCGTGCTGCACCGGGCGGCGGCGGCGCGTCCACATCACCGCGGCGCGGCCGTGTTCGGCGCCGGCGATGGTCGGAAGGAAATCTAATGCATAAACGTGGGGCGAGAGCTCACCGGGATCTAGGGCGGGTCTTGGTTTGGGCGAGCGAGGCGGAGATGGGTCGGCCCGGCGGGAGCGGCGGGCGACGACGGCGACGGCTTCATTGTTCCGGCGAGCCGGGGCTTTGGCTGGGAAACCAACGAGCCGCTCATGACCACGATGTCCAGGCGACTCAAAAGAACCAGCTGGTTGGGCGAAACGCTCACCGGAACGGGTGGGCGACGGGCGAGGTCGAGGGCGGCGGCGCCAGAACCGGCGTCCGGAGAAGACGACGACTCGGGGGCGATTCCGACGGCGAGGGCGGGCCGTGGGCTGGGCTCCGCAGGTACGCAAGAAGGTTGCGCGGCTGCTGGGCAAGATGGTTTGGCAAGAAAGACGACGACGGCGGCGTCGGCGGCGGCGGCGGAGGAGGACGAAACCGGCGGCGATTTTGGAAAAAGAGAAAACGACAAATGACCATGGCCTATTTATAGGAGAGGAGGGCATGGGAAGGTAGCTGGAGGAGTCACGAAGCGTCCAGGCGGTCGGCGCCGAGCGAGATCGACGGTGGACGGCGGCGCCGATTCTTGGCGCCGCGGTGGCAACGGTGGGTTGGCCGAGGTAATGCTTCATTCCCCCAAATCCAACCCTAATCTGAACTTTTCAAATTACTCTCAAAATTTGAACTGAACTCAAAATTTTCCAAAAAGTAACCCCCTTAATTTTTCAAGATCTACAACTTTCACAATTGGACCATTTTCAAATTCAGCCTCTAAGTTTGACTTTTTGAAAAGCAGCCCCAAATTTTGAAATTTGAATTCAAAATTACTTTTAAAATCATGTAACAACTTGAAAAACTTTGTACATGACTTATGTTCCTCTCAACAAGATCTACAAACTAGCTTTTGAAACTTTTCTCAAATTATGCTTAAATTTTGAAATATTGAAAAGGGGGCAATTAGGGTTTGGATAAAATTCAAAATTGCTTCAAAAATTTTGAAAACTCAAAGTACCAACTTTGCTCTATTTTGAAAAACTCTACCTTTTCACTTTTGTGACCACCCTCAAATTCTTGATAAATTTTGAAATAAATAAAAGGGGACAAATTAGGGTTTAGAAACTAGGGTTTCCGGCAAGGGGAATAGTTTCCTAATCCGATTTCTCTCGCGTCTTCTCGACCGACATTGCAACCAAGCATAAAATAAACTTATTTTAGTTCAATGCAACACATGGTGGGCTAATCATGGATTCTTTGCAATGATCATGATGACATGTCAGGTTTTAGTGGAAATAACACCAGGGGTGTTACAGCTACAAGGAGGGCTTGTCTCCTAGAAGAAAGTGCTTTGGTAATACATCCACTCTATGGAGCATTCTTCTATTTGCAAGTCTTATATTTATGTTCTTGGCCTAACTTATGAACTAGAGTATAGTTTTGTTCATGTTCTTGTGTTGGTATATGAACTAGCATATAGTTTACATATCATAATCTTGACATGTTCATTACAGGTTCATCATCGATCATCATATGCCTAACTTGATTAGAGGTGGGATATCGGTTCGTTGTTCCTTTGGGTTTGCTCTTGTTCTAGTTCGTCCATTTGACGAGTGGGGATCCCGGGGGGACAAGAGTAGTGCTTTCTAATATGCGGGCATGGTGCCCGGGTATTACGACACCTACGGATATGAGGGCATGCCACGGTTGAGGGGGTAGGCGGCTTGGTCGTGACAAGCCTTGACCGCCCCTTGAAATCCCCCCACGCTCGTATGTTCTCGTAGGAGTTCGTAAATGCTTCCTATCGTGCCGTATGGTATCCAGGGAGTCTCACCGCTATCCTAGACCTAACCATGATTAAATCAGTTTGCATATGATCCTAACTATTCATTTGTATGGCCATGACTAGATACATTAGAACTACTCCATTAGGTTATTCATTTATTCTTTATCTATTTTCTTTATCCTTTTGTTTGGTGGATTCTTAAGTGTGTGTCACACTATCCATGAACCGCTTATTGCTTACCCCCTCGTTATGAATATTTTGGTCTAAGCAAACACATGTTCCTCTATTCGAGATGCCATGCTAATTTATTAATCACATGCCGCCCTTTGGGAAAATATAAAATAACGATACCCTCAATACTTCCGGTGAAATGCTACAATGATAGATCCGCGGCGCTTTGGCGGATGAATATCTAAGAAGGCAAGATCTATCCTCGCTGACGCCCCCATTTCGGATCACCGACATGGTGGTTTACTTGGGAATGTCGGGCGCGCATTTCGGACGCTCTTATTGGGGATGTGTTTTATACCGCTTTCCTTTGATTGCGTTAAGAAATGCCAACAAGCACCGATGTCCACGACCCAAATGGTTGGGTGGATGTTCCCTAGGAACACAATGGACACCTCAAACGATCACACACCTAATCGAAAGCAAATAAGAAAGATCGAACCGGATGAGAGAAAAATGAGCCACCCAACTTCTATAGTGAAGAAGTGAGTTCTCAAATCTAAAATACCAACGCCAACTCGTGACGAGAGTACCTAGATAAATTCCCTAGATCAATAGAAAGTCATCACAAAAATCGGATTGCAATTCGGATCACAGAGAACAATGGATTTGCACGGCACTCGAAGGTGCACGGCCTACCAATCAGCAACAGCTTGAGTCACTACGGGAGAAAAACAAGAGCTTTGACCAATCAGAATCAAGTTCTAGATGAGGCACCTGTAGATCGAAAGTGACTACTCATGAATTGATTTCCTAGTGCAAGAACGAGCTGCTACTTGCTGCAATCTACAGGCTCATGTTCGATTACCAAGACAGTAAAGTACTTGACCTGCTTACCTACTTACCAATATCTGAAATATGGTTGCAGAGGGAGCAAGCTTGATGAACAGCAGCTTCAGACTGCCTGATGCTCTCGGCGCTGGAGAGCAGCAAGCCTGTGTCCGGATCCCACGGATGATCGCTCGACCAAGACAGCGAGTCGACGAGCAGATGAACTGACGAACCCACTACCTGCACACAAGAACAGACAGGGACAGAGGGCCAACACGCTACGAACAGAGAGAACGCGAGATCCAAAATCCAACGAAAGACAGATCAAATCAGAAGCTCTTGAGCTGAAAATTCACACAGCTGGAATTCATCTTGGTACAAGCCTATTCCCCAAAAATCACAGCCTGAGATCAACTAGAACACTGGGAAACTCAGATCAGAGAACGAGACCGAAAAAAGTCGCCCAAAACGAAAACTGCCTGGAAATTGATGCACGAGTGGAATTAAATGAATTTCACTTAGCAGGCGTATCCATCACTCGTCAAAGCATCAATTAGTTCAAGCAAAATCGACTCAAACACTCAGAGCAAAGAAGTCGAGCAAGAAGGGGAGAACGGAAAAATAAGACATACACGAGCACAGCTCAGAGCACAGCGACACCATGATTCCCAAAAGCCACCATGGCACAGGCTGGTTAGGGGCAGCCCTTCCCCACTCAAATTCGATACAAGCGGTGGACCTCTCACACCGGAGTTTGGAACCCTAGCTAAAAAATGCGAAAATGAGAGGCAAAGAGGATGGGAGGGATACCCCCTCGCTATATAGTCCGAAATCCTCTTTCCCAAACTACCTCTAGATACATATGAGCCGAACAGGTAACACTAAGGCTAATTTAGTCCGATTCGATAATTTGATCCGACGGCCACCGCGCCTCCTCATCGGTAGCCTTGCATCCACGCAACCTCCCCGATGCCGCCACGTGCCGCCCTTCCGCCCCACCGAACGCCTCGGGTTTTGAGGCCCAAACCCGCGAAAACCCGCGCCGCGGGTTTTGAGGCCCAAACCACGAAAAGCCGCGCCCGATGGTTTTGAGGGCAAACCACCAAACCTCCTCGACACGCGTCATCGCCGTCTTGACCGCCTCGAGTCACCAAGTCATCCGAGCTCCCGCTCTCGCCTGCACGCCGCCGCCTTGACCCGACGACACGGGGTCCCGCCACGCCCTCTTGCATCCGCCGATGTCCCGTGATGTCACCCACCATGGCTAGCCACCCGGGCGATCCGGTCCCTCGGTCCAAGCCTCACGTCCGTCCTTCACCTCCTCGGGTCCGTCGGCCCGGCACGTCCCTCCTTGGCCCCTTCACCTCGCCAAGCCGGCTACCATCTCCGAGCTCCACACCCGCACAACACGAACCAAGAGATACGCCTTCGACACACTCCACGTGTGCCGGTGAACATAGCCAAGCATAAAAGATAAAATGAAAATAGAAGGAGAATGTTGACTGTTGACAATCACTCAATCACAAAACTAAACACATGTGACCTAAATCAACCATGTGTTCGCAGCCCTGTACTTTAAACTTGCTCTTTTAATTCAATAAAATCACCTGTAGGGGCCCTGGCCCCTCCAGTTCCAGTCAAAAAAAGGTGAAAATAACTGCAAGAACGCAAATAATAATACATTTCTAAATAAATGACGTGTTCCCCCCCTTAATTTCTTGTCCTTTCTTTCCCATTAGAAATAGATTATAATTCCAACCACGGTTGCATTTTGCCTTTTTTTTTCCTTTGTCGCGCTATTGCCGTCTACACGATTCATGCATACTACTCCTTGTGGTAAGAGACCATAGAGGGGATTTTTTGGCAGCTTGCAGAGGCTATTGGTGCCAGGCTGATTGGGTGGAGGCCGTTTGGCGTAGAACAACTCTGTATTGCTTCAGAAGCTGGTCCATAATCGGTACCGAACGGGCCCAAAGTATATCAAGACTTGAAGAACAACTTCTCAAATGCTGAAGGACAATACGCCGGGGCCAGATGGATCCACAGGACTTTTCTTCAAGGAATGCTAGCCGATAATCAAGTATGGCATCATATATAGTGGTCGAGTTTAACTTTTAATCGCAGACAAAGACACGGCAGCCTTGCTTGTTGGGACGTCTCTCCAAGCAAGATTTTTTCCCACAGTATGACACGTCTGTGTGGCAGTTATTGCTTGCGGATGTACGCGCGAGGCACCGGAGGCGCCGGACGTTGCTCCGTCTCTTTCCACGTGCCGACTAGTGCAATTGGTTCGCTAGCGACACCGGTACGTGATACCGTGCGAATCTAAAAGAGCGGCAGTCGATCGGCAGGCGGGCCAACCAACGACGCCGGCGCCGGCGCAACGACATGGCGGCAGCCGGGGACGGCGGCGGCGTCCTCGTCTGCGTGACGGGCGCCAGCGGCTTCATTGGCTCGTGGCTCGTCCGCTGCCTCCTTGACCGCGGCTACTCCGTCCACGCCACCGTCAAGAACCTCCGTAAGTGAGACGTGCTCCGATCGATGCTGGCTCAGCTCACAGACAGACCTCTTCCTGCTCTGCTCGCCGTGTAGGCTCAACCTGGTTGAACCTGGCGAATCGATTTTGGCTGCAGAAGATGAGGGCGAGACGAAGCACTTGCAGGCCATGGGCGGCGGCGCCGACGACACGCGTCTCCGGCTGTTCCAGATGGACCTCGTGGACGCTGCTTCCGTTCGGCCAGCGATCCAAGGCGCCCACGGCGTCTTCCACCTGGCGTCTCCGATGATACTGCAGGCAGAAGATCCGGAGGCAATTCTTTCTCCATCATCACCAGATCGATCGTCGCATAATCCGATTGTGCGAGTAGGTAGTAACACTTGTATGGTTCCGCGCATGCTTGCAGAAGGAGCTGCTGGAACCTGCGGTGAATGGCACGCTCAACGTTCTGCGAGCCGCCAAAGACTGGAGTCGGCCGCGTTGTGCTCATGTCGTCACAGGCCGCCATGGTGCCGAATCCCAACTGGCCTGCCGGCAAGGTCATAGATGAGGACTGCTGGGCCGACGTTGAGCTGCTCAAGAAGCTTCAGGTAAACTGTTGTATCTCCATATGGCTGTTTTGCTGCACTGTTCAGGGCTTTATAGTTGTGCTCATTTATGCTATGATGATTTGCAGATTTGGTACAGCGTATCCAAAACACTGGCAGAGAAGGCCGCATGGGACTTTGCCGAAAAGGAGGGGTTGCAGATAGCTGTGCTCAATCCAGGGATGGTATTGGGCCCAACCTTAACACCATCAGTTAACACCAGTCTGCGTCTGTTGCTGCAAATTCTGGGAGGTCAGTCGATTATATTACTGTCTCTTGTTGTGTTGCAAATCTGCAACAGATGAATATTTATATATATGCTCTCAAGTATCTAAATTCTAAAGAGTGCAAACTACTTAGGCGAGAGACTTGACTTGGACGACATCTACATGGGCTGTGTTGATGTGAGAGACGTCGCGCACTCTCTAATAACGTTGTACGAGAACCCGACAGCACAAGGACGCCACTTATGCATGGAATCCGTTCAGCGCATGGTTGATCTTGCCAATAAGATTGCTGACCTTTACCCTGAACACCCGGTTCAGAGGTGATGATACATCTACATCTATGAAAACTAGCTACTTTAGCAGGTAATACAATGTTTCTCCAATTTGCTAATGTTTTCTTCTCAAAATAGAATCCGGGAGGACAAGCAAGGCTGGGTGGTGAGAGCAAAGGACCCTTCCAAGAAATTGATCAAATTGGGTGTTCGTTTCACACCCTTGGACGAAACCATCAAGGACACCGTGGAATGTTTTAGGAGCAAAGGACTCATCTAGCCTGTGAAGTGTGTGTTTTATGAAAACTTTTGCAAATTATGTGGGTCAAATAAATCACCCAAAATGTGGCAAAGTAAAATTTGCATTTAAAGGCATAATATGTCACGTGGATATCATCATTATTAAATGTACTTGTTGCCTAAATGCATAGTATGCTCTTTCTAACTCCATAATTTTTGAGCTTTTGGATAGCGACATGGTATAAAAAAAAACAGTTTTGACTATGCTTTTCTGTTTATATGGGAGTATACCAAGGTTTTAAATCTCTGGCTAAGGGTATGTAGCGGATGACCTCTAAAACATCGATAGGCTATAGCGGAGGCTAAATGGTGATGTAGTGGAATATAGTGGGCTATTTGTTATAGCTTGATGAGCCAAAAACAACTATAGACAACTATAGCCGGAGATTTAAAACCTTAGAGTATACAATAAAAAATAGGATATGTTTTTTTTTCTTTCACGTGCTTGTGGAGTTAAACTTGCTCCTGTTTCCCATATCTCACTACCACCTCCTCTCAAAATTTATATTTTAATAGTTTTCAATTACGCCTATATGAATGCCGTCATTCGTTGGGCATTTGTTCTCAAGCCGTCTTTCGTTGCCGAGTGTTTATCTGTACGGTCATCCACATTGCAAAGCATCTAACAAGTTAGGTTTTAAGTTGTCTTAATGCTTGTAATATATTGATGCACCTAGCTATTATATAATATAATTCGTCTTTCGTCGCAAAAAGAAGAAGAAGAAGAAATACACATGTAGATTGATGTGAATCCGACTACGTTTAAACAGGACTTTAAAAATGTTAAGCTCTTTACAATAATTGGTGTTTGCCACATGACCGCTGCTGAGACATAGCAAAAAAAATGAGAAAAGAAAGAAGGAAAATGCTCGAGTCTCCCCGGCGCTTGTTATGTTATCATATTCACCTTAATCCACATGTGTTGGGCGGATTGGAATGAGATTTAGTTAAACTTACACACTGATCCACCACAACACATGTGGTTCAACTTCCATACAAATCTATCCAACACATATGCATATGGATTGATGTGAAGCCGACTACATCCAAATAAGGTATTATAGATATACCCCGTGCATATTCAAGATCTTGATTGAGCCAATTTTTCCTGTTGGAACAATAATCGACTGCGTGATTGAGGCCTAAGACAATGGAGCTTGCCAGGGCCCAGCACCAACCCTGTATGTTCAGCCGCCTTGTTCCCGCCAAAGACTAAATGTCGTGTGCACGCGTCAGTGTGCCGGCCTGTGTGTTGTTTAAGGAAGAAATCGGCAAGCCACTCTGCCTGGTTCTAGTGCCCAGAAGGAAACAAGAGTGTGGGTGTGGCTTGGTGCATATAGCGATCTCGCGGCAGACAGGCAGAGACCAACGATCCGGTCAGCGACGGCATGGAGGAGGCGGCCAGGGACAGCGCTGGTGCCCGTGGAGACCTCCTCTGCGTGACCGGCGGGAGCGGCTTCATCGGCTCCTGGCTCGTGCGCCTGCTCCTCGACCGCGGCTACACCGTCCACGCCACCGTCAAGAACCTCCGTGCGTAGCATGCATGCTCTCCCCGCGTCTTCTATCTGTGAGATCATCGAATTCATTTGCAAATTCTGTTTGGTCGTTCTCGCAGAGGACGAGGGCGAGACGAAGCACCTAGAGGCCCTGGACGGCGCGGACACGCGGCTCCGGCTGTTCCAGATGGACCTCCTCGACCCTGCCTCCTCCATGCGATCGGCGATCGAGGGCGCCCGCGGCGTCTTCCACCTGGCGTCCCCTCTGACGCTGCAGACACAGGATCCGGAGGTAATTCTTCCTGCACAAACACAACCATTCCGATAGCTGTGTTGGATAAACCACGCCTGTTTTTTCATCGTGATTACGTGCCGCTCGCAGAAGGAGCTGCTGGAGCCTGCGCTGAAGGGCACGCTCAGCGTCCTCCGTGCCGCCAAGGACTGCGGCGTCCACCGTGTTGTTCTCATGTCGTCCAAGTCAGCCATGCTGCCGAATCCTGCCTGGCCTAAGGACAAGGTGATAGTAGATGATGACTGCTGGGCCGACGTTGAGCTCCTCAAGAAACGTCAGGTACACGCGTACAGCACAAATGTACACTGTTGCTAGATGCTAGATTTTTTTTTTGGCATGTTGATGGCAGTATTAAAAATAAAGGACCATATTGCACACAACAATGGTAGATTTATTATTAAAGGTGCTGCCTGCTGGCTACTTTCAGCATGTGTTTAGGACTTGCTGATCGTTCACTTTGATGTGCAGCTTTGGTACCACGTCTCTAAAACATTTGCAGAGAAGGCGGCGTGGGAATTCGCCAAAAAGGAGGGTTTGCAGCTGGTTGTGCTAAATCCAGGGACTACTCTGGGCCCATTTTTTACACCATCAGTCAATACCAGTCTGAACATTCTGCTGCAGATCCTGAGAGGTTAGCCATTTACAGCATCACATCAGAATTATTGCAAATACGCAAAGAACACATGGCGCATACATGCCGTTCCTAATTCTAAAGGGTACAAAATTACACTTAATTTTAACCAGGCCAGGAGCTTGAGTTGGACGCTGTTTACACAGGGTGGGTCGACGTCAGAGACGTGGCGCAATCTGCGATTTTGCTGTATGAGAACTCATCTGCGCAGGGACGACACTTGTGCTTGGCGTCCATGGAACGCTTGGTTGACTTCACCGATAAAATTGCTGATATGTACCCTGAATTCCCAGTTCACAGGTGATCCTTTTCTGACAACATGCATCAAGCTTGTATTGCATGCACAGCAATTCAGTTTGGTAACCTTGTTATTTTTCACATCAGAATCAAGGAGGACAAACAAGGCTGGTTGATGAGAGCAAAGGAGCCCTCCAAGAAGTTGATCGATTTGGGCGTTCGTTTCGTTCCGTTCGACGTGACCATCAGGGAGACCGTCGATTGCTTCAGAAGCAAAGGGCTCATCTAGCCCTGTGAATATGTCCAGCTCTACACCTGATTCTAGAGAACTGCTACAATAATACTTAGCTCAAACAAATGAACTGCCAGAATGCATTGGAAAAGCACCACCGGCGTGAGTATTGGGGGTTAAAATATTGATGGATGTGAGTTCAATGGCTGTGTATGCATCATCGACCCGTTCAGATGCCATAAGCTACTTCCTCCATTCCAAACTCTAAGTTGTTTTAGTTTAGACCTAAATCAAACTTATCTAGCTTTGATCTAGATTATAGAAAAATGCACACATATGTATAACCTCAAGCTAGATGTAATTTGGATTTGCAAAAGTGTAATTAGGAGCGGGCGGTTAACTATAAAATTACCTAATCACCCACACCCCTCTTGGATCGATATCCTATGACCTAGATTAGAAGTTTGTAGGGTTTGCACGAAGAGGTTGGTTTGCATATGATACGTTGCTGTTTTCTTTCTATAAGCTTTGATTAAATAAAATCAGTTTGGCTTAGGATAACACTAAAACAACTTAAATAATTGTTTGAATTTGTTTTTGGTCATACAATTCTAAAACCAGAAATCTTTGACTATTGAACTATCATAGTGGCAAATTTAGCCATTAGCTGTTTTCAAAGGTGATTTGTAGTTTTTGAAAATAATTAAAGCTAGTCTGTTTATTTCAAAATCAATTTGTAAGAGTAAAGTCCAACTTCTAGCCTCAACTCTGGCCAAAGTCCGGATTTCAACCTTGAACATCAAAACCGGATAACATTAGCCCTCCAACTTCGAAAAAAGTTTAGTTTTCAACCTTGGGCGGTTTTCCACGCGTTGGTGGGTGGAAGTTGAGCTTTACCCTAATACTAACATCCTGCAGAAAATGTTACTATGTTTTCCTATAAGCTTGATCAAAATTAAACAAGTTTAGCTTAGGACAAAGTTAAAATAATAACTCTGAATTTTCTTTTGGTCAAGTAACTCTAAAACCAAAAAGCTTTGACCATATACAGAATACAGGCAAATTTAGCCATTACCTGTTTTCAAAGGTGATCTGTATTTTTTGAAAATAATTAAAACTAGTTTATCTATTTCAAAATTAATATCCAATTCATTTTAAATAAAAATGAAATCAATAACGATTTCTAAGAGTATAATGTTCAGGTAGTTAGAAAATGTATACCCTGGCACAAATCATTTTTGCACTAAAAATATGTACTGCATATATATATTCTATTGCCTGTATTTTTAATATAGTTCTATAATAGGGCTGAAAAGCGAAAGACGAAGAAACCAAAACATTAAACAAACACATTCAGCAGAAAAGCTAAAAAAAAATGAAGTGGATAAAAAGGGAACAAAAGCATTCTCAGGGTATAGTAAAGAAAAGTGTGCCGTGCAGATCTCAGATCTCCCTAAATCAGGCTCCATGCTTTTGTCATTCTTCTTTCTCATTTTATATCTTCCTGAAAGAGCAGAGAATAGTACAATAATACCTCTCACCCTACAGTTCAATCATCCAAACCGTAATCTTCAGAGTTTCAGATACTCCATTCATCAGTCCTGATGTAACCATGTAAGTTTCGTTGACAAGCTATCAGTACCTCTCGAGAAGAAAATTGTACACCAGCGGTGGGAAGGAATCAAACCTGTGTCACTTGATTCGAAGCAAGCAACAGTGCTCAAAAGAACTTGTGTCCCGCGCAACCTGGGAGAAGGGATATACATATCGCCGAACAAAATCTGCCTTGTTCCAGTAGATCAAAGCGCATCAGCATCTCCTCCAACCTCCTCCTGCTCCCTCCTTAGTTTTCCCTCCAAAGGAAAAGCATCTCTCGCCGTCTCGCGCATAGGCCATCATCATAGCCTTCGACTAGACTAAACTAAACTAAAAGCCAGTGAGCGCCTTTTCTTCCGTTGCTCCATCGCCATGGCTTCCCAACCGCAGCCGCCTCTTCGTCGTCGTCTTCTTCCCCTCGTCCTGCTCCTCATTCTGCTCTGCCTATCCCCGGCATGCGCCGCCGGGAGAGTCCAGGTTTCAGTCTACTACGAGACGCTGTGCCCGTTCTGCTCCGCGTTTGTCGTGAACGACCTCTCCAGGATCTTCCGCAATGGGATCTCCACCATTGCTGAGTTGCGGCTGGTCCCTTTCGGCAATGGGCGTGTCTCCGCCGACGGAACCATCACTTGCCAGGTCGGTGCCTGCTGACATCGTATTTTCCTCTTTGTTTCTTGAACTGGGTGCATTTGATATTTCTCAAGAAGCTCAGCCGAAAATTTGAGAGAACTGGGTTACTCTAGTGCACTTGGTTCTTCTGATTTTACTAGGTACTACTAGTATGGTTTCACATTCTGTATTGAATGTATCTGTTCACAGACTAGAGACTAGTATAGCAAGTAATGGAGGACTTTTATAAAGCTTCAGTTTGTTCACTCCACTAGTCAATTGCTTTGGTTTGCAGCATGGAGAGGACGAATGCCAACTCAACGCTATAGAAGCTTGTGTGATCAGACAATGGCCTGATGCGGTAATGCCTATGTTATGAATATGTCATCTTCTTGTTGAAATAAAGAGAGAGAGAGGTCAAGATGGTTCTAATAATAAGTATCCACACACCTTTACCACATTATAAATTTCTGATAGTTCAATATTCTATAGTTTATCATCCAGATTTTAATGATTCAATTAGGTGAGGCACTGAATTTGCAGACATATATCAAGTGGATCTGTTCTGATACATATATTTATCTTGATACAGGAGCAGCATTTCCCTTTCATTCAATGCGTTGAGCATTTAGCACTGACTAAGAAATGGGACGCCTGGCAGTCTTGCTTTCAGGAAGCTGGTGTCGCCTATCAACCTGCTATTGACTGCTACAGCTCAGGAGCTGGCAGGCAGGTGGGTGAATAATTCTTAGACTTCCTGCTGTCATTCTGTTTTCTGTTGCATTTGAAACTTTTGTAACTGGTCTGTGTAGTAGTATTTTTCCCCTAGAATACGAATTAAGCAACTATCTTGGTGTTAGCCTGTGTTGTTTCGACAGTGCTGATCATAGACTAGTTTCATTTGGAGCTCATAATAGTACATCCCAGGACCTCGTTGGATGATGACTGACTTCATATATCAATCAGAAATACCGCAGAGGCTGGAATGTAATTCCGTTATCTAAAAAAATATCAATTAGAAATACATATTAGTACTGCTAACGTGTTAGAGTGTGAAATCACAAAAAGAAAACCAAGGATTTCAGTAATTTTCTCCATGCTACCGATTTGGCAAAATAGTTATATATTTCCATTGATTATTATTCAGAATCTGATAACCAAACAACTGGAATCACACAGCTCGTACTCCAGTATGCTGCCGAGACAAATGCTCTGCAACCTCCTCATCAGTTTGTACCTTGGGTGGTCGTCAACGGCAAACCGCTTGGTGATGTAAGATGCGCCTTTTATTCCTTTGATTTGGTCGTCTCGTGTATTCAGAAATCTAGTCTAATTCTGCGTCTACAGGATTACATGAACTTTGAGGCCTACATCTGCAGCGCTTATGATGGCAACCTTCCAGAGGCTTGCAAGGGGAAGCACCTAGCAATTGCTCAAGAGACGAAAGCCAGCAGAGGAGACAAGGTGTGCCCAGCTAGCAAAACTATCAGCTAATTCGCGTGTGAAAAATTAAGCTGAGTTTGGTTCCAAGAGGTTCTGCATTTCTGCTGTCTTGTTGGCTCTCCCGTCTAGTCTATTTTGCAGTAGTTGAAATAACAGTGCTGTTAAATACTTAAATCTTTGACAGAAAACATCAAATGCAAACGTTTCATGGTTGATATTTACTAGTAGCATTTTCAGAAGAAAACATCATATTAATACGTTTCGTTTGGTGTTCTTCTAGTAGTAAGATAAAGATGCACATGCCTGATTGCTTGGTGCTTGGTTTCTTTGGTCTTCTAATACAGAGGAATGCACACAAGGTGGTCATCGCACTTGCCATTTGTATCGCCCTATGGCTATGAAGCTCCCATCAAGATCAAATCCAGTTTTTTTTTTCCCAAAGCGGACAGATCCTGGAGCTAGCCCACTAGAGTAACAGATAAAAGGAAACATAGGAGTACTAACACAGAAACCTGTAAATTTCTTCAGCAACAACAGAGTGGAGGCAGGAAAAGCATATTGCTTCGGTCTGCATTTGTTCAGCTGTAAAGATCACTGACTCATTGAACCAGAAAAGCGTTAAGGTTGATCTATATCCTTTTTATTAGACAACCAATCATGTTCGTACGTTGTAACTTGTAACAAAACCCAAGTATGAGATACGGAGGACGTGGCCCAATTCATGGAGTTTTGGACATCC
Source organism: Hyparrhenia diplandra (assembly GCA_015847255.1). NCBI lineage: Eukaryota > Viridiplantae > Streptophyta > Magnoliopsida > Poales > Poaceae > Hyparrhenia > Hyparrhenia diplandra. The sequence goes on along the minus strand of JADLZK010009448.1, from coordinate 102,253 downwards.
CCATTTTTTATACCCGAGTTGTCTATAGTTGATTTGGACTTCACTACACTGAAACAAACCTCCCCAGCGTCAGACCTGCAGCTACAACGTGCAGAGACCAGAGAGGCAGAGCACCTCACCGCACACGGCCGCTTCCTTCCCGTTCCCGGTCGCCGCCTCCGAGCTGAGCTTCCTCTCTGTTCACCGTCTGCGAAACAGAGGAGGAATGGCCATCTCCATCTCCTCCTTCCTCTCCGTTCGCAAGCGCCCAATCGTCGTCGTCGTCGCCGTCACCCTCTTCATTTTCTTATCCTCTCTCTTCCTCATCTTCAGCCCCGGACCGTCGCCCCTCGCGTTTTTCTCCTCCTCATCCTCCCACCTCTCCTCCGAAGCCTCAATTCCCGTCTCCTCCAACGCATCTTCACCCGAGACCCCAACCTCTGTTGCCTCCAACGGGGACAGCAGCACCATTTCTGCTGATCGCGTCTCTGCTGACGCATCTCCGCCCGTGACCGGAACAGCCGTCTCTGCTTACGCATCTCCGCCCGCTACCGGAACCGCCGTCGCGTCTGATGCGGTCCCCGCTGACCCGCCTCGGCCAGACGCCACCGCTGCTGCCGCTGCCGCTGCCGGTGACGTGCCCCAACCAGATCACGGCATGCCCCCCTGCCGCCACTGAGGCGAGTGGATCGGCAGGCAACGGTGAGACAGCCCTGGGAGTCTCGAGCGAGCGAGATGAGGAGGGGCAAGGCGGCGGCGGCGCCGCCGCCGCGGAGGAGCCGGTGGAGCTGCCGTCGTGGGAGCTGTGCAAGGTGGGGAAGGGGGGTGGAGGCTGCGGACTACATCCCCTGCCTCGACAACGTGAAGGCGATCAAGGCGCTCAAGTCCACGCGGCACATGGAGCACCGGGGCGGCACTGCCCGACGGAGCCGAGACCGAGGTGCCTCGTGCCGCTGCCCGAGAGGTACCGGCGTCCGGTGCCGTGGCCGCGCAGCCGTGACATGGTGAGGACGCCCGCTCGCTTGCTTCGGTAAGCGAGGAAGATGTTTCCACTTCTGTTTGTTTATTCCCCAATGGATGAGTAGTGGTTATAGTAATTTAATACGCTAATCTGCGCTCCTATGCTCTGATTAGGATGCAGTTTTGTAGTATGTGGCCTGCCGTCTCCTGGATTGTGAGATCCAGTTGAGCACACAGTTTTAACATTCTCGAAACTGAATAGCAGACACATGCCATGATGACTGGAAAGGGTAGTACAGCTCTGTCATAGATCTTGGATGCAGCCTTCGAAGTTTGTAATCTAACATGCCCATCTTATTGAGCTGTAGTGCTGTACATAAAGCGCGCTGCCAGGTTGGGAATTTTGTCATCCATCTGTTTAGCGGTAACATATACTGATCCAAACATTTTTTAGTCATTCAAGCAAATGACCCTTGGGAACATGGCTATGCTGTATGAATATTGTCTATCAGATGAAAATTCAATGCATGGATATTGAGTTTCCTTTTTCTTAAATGCAGACTGTATCACATATCTATAATGTTCAAATTTATCTAGTTTATGTTTTATAATTACCTTGGTTCAATATTCAGTAAAGTATACCATTGCTGGCTGCCTCGCAATATTACATTCCACTTGTTAATTTCAGATTTGGTATAACAATGTTCCTCACCCAAAGTTAGTGGAATACAAAAAGGACCAGAACTGGGTCAGGAAGTCTGGCAACTATTTTGTTTTCCCTGGAGGTGGGACTCAATTCAAAAATGGTGTGACCGCATACATTCGATTCATTGAACAGGTAGCTATTACTTGTGCTCTTTATGTAATTCCAGTTATGTCCGATCATATATGCTTGCATGTGATGCTGTTTTCTGATGGAAGTTCAGTATTTTACTGATATTTTTTTTTAGTATCTACATTGAAGACCCTGTGTGTCAAAAGAAAAGTCATACTTGCATTCCTTGGATAATCATCACAAGTTGGAAAATCTGTTCTCTTAAAACGACTAATATTATGTTCTCCCTTGCCTTTGTCTGTAATAACTCATGACTTGCGGTTATTATTTTTATAGATTTTACCAAACATTCAATGGGGAATCCATACAAGAACTGTCCTGGACGTTGGATGTGGTGTTGCTAGCTTTGGTGGATACTTACTTGACAGGAATGTCATTACCATGTCATTAGCACCCAAAGATGAGCATGAAGCTCAGATTCAGTTTGCACTGGAGCGTGGGATTCCAGCGTTTTTGGCAGTGATTGGAACACAAAAGCTTCCTTTCCCTGACAATTCATTTGATGTCGTCCACTGTGCAAGGTGTAGGGTACACTGGTATGCTGATGGCAAGTACTTTGGAACACTGATATATTCTCATGTAGTTCTCTACATTTTATTAAATACAACATTGTTCACTTATTTTATACACTTTTTTAATGTGATGTGTGTGATATGCATACATTTTTTTTGGTCTAAAGCTACTCTACTTGGGGCATGCAGGTGGAAAACCATTGTTGGAGCTCAATAGAGTACTCAGGCCTGGAGGATATTACATTTGGTCTGCAACACCTGTCTATCGCAAAAGACCCAAGAGATATAGAAGACTGGAAGGGTTTGTGACCACTATCTTTTCGCCTCATATGTTTTTAAGCTAATACGAACCTCCAGCATATCATTACTATTTCATAGTTAGCTCCATACGTTGAGTATATTTTTTTTAAGTGAATTTCTAGCTTCAGTCCATATCCATGTCAATGTGCAATATAGCATAACAGTTAAGGACAACCTAATAAAAATACAAGAAATGCAGCAAAGCTATATCCCACGTAGCGCATTTAAGAACTCATTAGTTAGACCTTTAAGAATTTGTAGTTAATGCCTTGTTTTTGCTAGCATGTGTTTATCATATATGACCAGAGTTAAATGGCCATACTTAAAATTGAAATGTTTCACACTTTGGTCAATAAAATATATTTGCATCATACCTTTTCTGTTTGTCCTTAGGCCTCGAATCCTTTTTTCTTTTGCAACCTATCATATGATTGAGCAGAGAATAATCTCTAGTTGCTGATTTGATCTGTGTTCAATGGCTTGCAGCGATGGTTGCTCTGACCAAATCTATTTGCTGGAGGACAGTGGTAAGGTCTCGAGATAGCAATAAGATCGGAGTTGTTATATACCAAAAGCCAACATCAAATTCATGCTACCTTGAGAGGAAAAAATAATGAACCACCTCTGTGCTCTGAGAGTGATCGATCACGTTTCCCATGGTACATTTTCTTGAACTTTCTTAACAGTAGTTGCATCAGTGGTCAAGAGTGAAGGCAATTATGATTTGTGGCATCTTGGGTCTTGGTTATTGATGCAACTACTGTTAAGAAAGTTGCTTCAAAGGGGATTTATGCTAATGCTATGATCTTTATTCCTACCTTGTATGTTAATCATCTTGTATTGCCCCCTTCAGGTATAAACCTCTCGACAGTTGCCTCTTTCCTGCAGTTCCAAGTTCTGGTGGAGGAAATAGTTGGCCCATCCCGTGGCCTGAAAGACTTAATATGAAGCACTCGACTACATCTAACAATTCTTCCATTCAGTTTTCTCAAGAAAAAAATTGATTCTGATACAAATTACTGGAGGGGCCATGTTTCAGAAGTATATCTCAATGAATTTGCAGTTAATTGGTCTAGTGTTCGTAATGTTATGGACATGAATGCGGGTTTTGGAGGGTAAGAAAAACTGGTTTGAGATCTTAAAGCAAAATTAATTAGATTAATTGACTGTTGGCTGTTACAACGATATGCCTTTTGAAATGTCTAACTTTCACTTCTTCTGCCTGGATCTTGTTTGACACTTATTTCAGATTGTCAGACAATCAGAATTGCTAATTTGTAAATCTATTAACACTCTGGTTTTCACCTTCTTTTTCTGGCATTGTTTTTTCTTGTTGAAGGGATTGATATGCTGTACTATTTTTCAACAGTTGACTTCGCAGTCCTTGGCTTCATCTTTTCTAATGTTAAATGGAGCACACTGTACATAGTTTTAGAAGCTGCCATTCTACTTTTCAGTGCTTTTCATAGTCCTGGATTGCAAGCTGGGAGGTTACCCATACTTCCTTAAGATCAAGTATTAGCTTTATTCAGAAGACATATAATGTGCTTGCATGATTCTTATGGTTAATATTTCATATTACACTTAGTTTCATGTTTTATTTACAGAAATTCTTCTTTTCCTAAATGTAGTAATAAACTATGGCCTTCATCTGTGGTGAGACGTTGATCATGATTGTTTCCTTAAATCAGATTTGCAGCATCAATTATTGATCGACCATTGTGGGTTATGAATGTTGTACCTGTTGATCAGCCAGATACACTGCAGATCATTTTCAACAGAGGTCTGATTGGGGTATATCATGACTGGTGTGAATCTTTTAATACATACCCACGGACTTATGATCTTCTTCACATGAGTTATCTCTTAGAGCCCCTTACGAAAAGGTAAATGAGCTTGTCTTTTAATTGTTGATTGAAGAACTCTTACTGTCTATATTCTGACATTATCTTGTGTCACAACTTTATAGCAAGCAAGCTTTTTTTCGGTTTTGTTTTTATCTTAGGTGCCACATCATTGAAGTTGCAGCTGAAATTGACAGAATACTTAGACCTGGTAGATGGTTTGTGCTGCAAGACACTATAGACGTGATAAGAAAAAGATGGACCCTGTTCTCAGGTCTTTGCATTACAAGACGACGATTGTCAAGCATCAATTTCTTGTTGCCACCAAGGGTTTCTGGCGTCCTGGCAGTACAGGTTCTAAGTAATGATGATTTTGGCCTCCACACAAAATGGTATTGGTGCCATGACTCGTTGTGTTGATTCTTCTTATTCGTTTTTACGTTGATTCTTCTCGTAGCATAGATGATTAGATCCTTCATTGAGGCCCTATATCAAGGTGAGTTTCAAATTCCAATTTTCCCCACTTGTTTTACTGTTTTTTTTAAAAAAATGTTTTGGCCTTGGCCATGCAAATTTCTGTTTGGTATTGCAAACAGATTAAATCAATAGATTAGTGCTAGCAAGTCTGTTAGGTGAATTCTATAATTTTTTAATATATTATATATTTAGCTAAACTTCAACAGTATGCATCAATATATTGTACATTTTGGCCATAAAATTCTTGCCTTCTTGCAAAAGAACAAGTATTACCTTTGAATTATTTCTTTGTTACTCAATTTCATACTTCCTCCATCCCATAATGTAGAGATCCTGAGTTTGTCCAAAGTCAACTATTCTAAGTTAGGCCAAGTTTGTCGAAAAAAGAATAATAATTTTTACAACATCAAATGAGCATAATTAGATTTAGACCTATTATGAAATATATTTTCATAAGTTGCTTCTTTCGATTTGGTAGATGCTAATATTTCCTCTATAAAATTTCGTCAAACTTAGGATAGCTGACTTAGTACAAACTCAGAGTTCCTTATATAATTGGACGAAGGTAGTAGAATATAGTACTAACAATGGGTCTGACCTCTAGAATGGTATGGAAATAAAGTTACTTTGGTACCGAAACTTCTTCAGTGAAATTTAAGATAGCGATTGGGAAACTCAGAATAACCATCGCATTCCTGCTGTTAATTCATCCGAAGCCCCAAGGCCTTCTTTCTGTTTTTGCCATGAGCCGCACCAGCACCATTTAGGCTATGCCCCTAGTGGGTTTTTTTTTTTTTTTTTTTTTTTTATACTAGTAGTGAGCAACCTGGACGCGGTGCCCTGATGTGCCAACAGGTATCCCCTGTCCGCGGGTCAACGTCCAGACTCCCGTTGACGCTCTCTCCGTAAATTCTCGCCCCTGCCGGCTAGTGAATGCGCCCGTGCATCGTAGAAATCGGTGGCGAGTGACTTGATGAAGTGAGCTTGAGTCGCCCCTCGGAAGCGCCCCTAGCACGTTGCACCTGCATCTGCACTTGATGAAGTTCTTGCACACGACGACTGACTGCATGTCGCGCTGTCGGTGCCTGCCCTTGCCATTCACGGGCTGCTCCTGTCCTGGCGAAAGCGGAAGGCTACACACAGCGACGCAGCGTGCTCTTCGTTTGGCCCTAATTTCCACAGGGCCCAGCAGCCAGGTAATATAACCACAGTGCTCAGGCCAGCCGGTCGGCCAGTTTTTTGCACTGACGGTGTACCATACCGTGCGTGTAAGCAAAAGCGCGTTCAAACGATCAATGCGAACGTACTGCACGTAGACGGGTCGGGTGCCAGTTCCATATCCTCTATTTTTTTTTTTTTTTGAGAAAATCGGGTTGTATTTCATATATAACGCTGACAGTTTACATCCCAAATCTTACAAAGACACCTTTGAAAGAAAGGAAAATTACATCCAGGTCTTTGCAAAACTCTCCGGTTGTCCTCGCCACTGGACGGTCGGAGCAATGTTTGAAGCCGACCACCTTCCCGACGATGGACCGACAAAAGTTATTAGTGGCAACAAGTGTAGCACATCAGAAATACCAACATGCTTTGTAGTCGCTGAACGTCCAGGCCTAGCAAGATGGCCAATGGCCATCGCATCGTTGGAGAACAAGGGATCTGGCACCTCAACCACCAACCACCCCAGCACGCCGGACGACGACACTCCCGAAAGGGGAAGCAAACCACCAGAAGAGGTGGGAACTGAAAACCAACCCGATCTCACAAGTTGGTACAAGGTCCGCCCCAACGACCATGGAATCGTCGGACGGAAAAGGATCCCGCAGTCGCCGGGAACACCAGCAACCCAGGAAGAGCAAAAGACCTCCCGAGGGCCTCGCCGGAGAAGCCAACATCTGGCGCTAGAACCGAAGAAGCCAAGGAAGGGACAAAAGTACTCACCGCCAAGATCCGCAGCTTCAAAGGAAACCCCGGATCCGGGCGAGGTAGCTGCCGCCCAGCCTATCGCCGCTGCGATGCAGATCGACGAAGTGGAGGAAGGGCCGACGAAAATTATTCCGATGTGACGGCGCTGCCTCCACCACCTGCACGCCGCCAGGACCTAAGAGGCTAAGACTCCTACGCTAGGGAGGAATATATACACCGGCCGCCTTCCATATCCTCTATTACTCGACTACTCCTTTGTGGGGGGCCTGAAGCTCGAGCTCCTACGTCATAAACTCATATTACCGGGCGGGCCAACTGATGCTGAGCTGATACCCTGTAGAAGTAACCACCGTCTCCTTCAGTGCGCCGACATGCACATAGCTGATAGCTCCGCTTTGTTGCTACTCCGTACTTGCTACCAACCGGCACTAGTACTGTAGCACAGTACAGGCTGAGATCTCTCACATGTGCTCCAGGGGGATTCCATGTATTTTTTTCTTTTTTTAGGGTCCCTAGTGAAGTTTGGCTGAGACAGCTGTATCCGTATCCTATGTGTACTGTGTCTGTATTTGTACATCGGTCTATACGTATTCCTTATCTAGAAATACAGATACACCCGTAAGAGGAACCTAACCACAGAAGCTTGATGGCAACTCAATGGGCAACACCGCAATGGCACGGTTTATATATGTGTGAAATTTCACTAGAAGTGCAAGCACGGATATTGGCCTACGTTTGAAAGTTGATGCTCAAATTAGTCTCTCTTTCTATATATCCTCATCGAGATCTACCTCGAGACCCCGAACTACACCAAGTGGCCTTTGTTTCTTAAAAAAATAAAGGTGGCCGCTCTTCTTCATGACCCTCTACGGCAATTTCGGTTTGCTCAATCACATCAACATCGCTATTCGAGCTACCCCAGCCAACCTACCGTGGGTGCTGACCGACTTCACCATCTAGGCCACATTTGTGGAGATCGGGGATGACGGGTGAACATAACATAAGTATGTTTATGTATGATTGGTGACTAGCGAATCTAGACCAGGTGATTATCTGAGGTGTTGTCTATACATACATGGGGTCATTAGGAAGTTTGAGCACTTCATGCACTAATTTTTTTCACTGAAACTGTCAAAATCTGTCGAGGTCGACAGTGACAGCTGCAGATCCATCCCTGATTGGTGAACATAAGTATGTGCAATGAAGTTAGTCACAAGAGAGTGGCTACATCAACCATAGTGACTTGGCCCTAGGACTCTTGTAGTCTTGTTGTTTGGAGTGAATGGCGCAAACGATAAACAAAGTGACTAAGGACACTCTAGAGCACATGTAGACTTTAGTCATTAGGACATTCATCAAATAGTTTTGCGACCTTTCCAAAATATATTGAGAGCTAACCAACAACCACACATCCAACGGTTCTACAAAAACTGGTTACCAAAATTTGGTCCTGTCCGATTGTGGTCGCTTTTTTGATGAGCCCAATCTCCTCTCCTCATGTTTGTTTTTTTTCGATCAGGCCGTTCACCCGTGTTTCATTAAGAGGAGGGAAACCAAATCCAAATCAAGTTACAAACTAAAAAGGTGATGCCGAGGGACATCCGAACGCGAAGGAACTAGTAAAGAAAGAAGAGGGTTTGTCTCTATATATTATTTAGCATTGTGTTAGGCAGTGCAATCTAAACACCGTGGTCAAGCTCTCTCAAACCTTTTTCAAATAGCTAACTCCTTGGGGTCTTTCATGGGACAACCATCACGTTTAGCACCGAGTTTAGCATTTTTCAAAACATTTTCAAAGGTTTTTCACTTGCTTCCTCACCACACCTCTTGATCTAATGCATATGCAATGTTAGATCTCACCAAGTGGTACTACTACATAACCGTATTAAAGATTTCCCTCTTTTAATCTGGTCAATTCACTTCTCTAATCACCATTATTGGCCGGTGAAAGCAAAAAGCACTATCATATAACTTTGCCTTACTTTGCTTCCATCCATTATATCCATCAATCTTCACTTGTTGAGTTAGTTCACTAATGTTGTCAGTCAGTTACACCAAATCCAAACGGGGCCTTTCAACTCAGACTTTGTAAGTCTCCAATAGTGCGTGATGATGGTGAATTGGTGATTACACTCTTCCCCTTCACCTCGTCCATTCCTTTGAGCAACACATGATGATCAGACTAGAGAGTCCATACTGGTGTCGATTACCACCAGTTTTTAGCTGCTTCTATTACTACCACCTTGCTCCTAGTGCTTCAAATCCTCTCGCTTTGGAATCTCGTGTGCTGTCAATGCCAGAATGGTTATCACCATTGTGGCGAGGAAGGTGGAGGCTAATGGTCGCCACCGTTGTGGCGAGGAGATTCAAGATGAATTTTTGCGGTGCGTGATTCTTGCTAGGTCAAGGCTGTTTTGGTGTGTGTCTCGAGGCAGTGCTCTCGCGTTGGGCTGTAATGTTGGGTATCTCGTAATAAGAAACAGTTATATGCATTGTTCGATGCAGAGGTTGGGATATTTTAATATATTCTTTTTTCTAAAAAAATAGCACATAAACACTTCTCTTCCACTACAATAAAGACTCAATATATTTTTATCAACATTTCATATTCTTGTATTGAATATTTTAACCCCGTAAATGGTTCCAATGAAAAAAAAAAAAAAGTTTCAACTACAAAGTTTTAGGCTTGTCGAGCTCTACAATTATGATATATGGTTTGTCTCCATCCGAAACTATTTAAAATTATGAATCTCAAAATATTTAAAATTAGAACAATTTTTTGAAAAATCAAATAAAATTATCAACAACAAACTTGCGGATTGGGTCGGCTGCTAGAATGTTGGTATGAATCATGTGACCATTCAAGGTGGTATGGACATTATAAATTTTGAGTTTAAAAATATAAGAACTTAAATAAAACATATATTTGGGACAACCGGACAATAAACACTGCCTCACCAAAACAAAAAATGACAAAGTTATATTGTATTGAGAACCACAACTTTGATATATACCATAGCAACATGCCAACATCCAAAGTCATTTGAAGCTTTCAATTAAATTTTAAATTTCAAAATATGAGAACTTAAAATAACATTTTGGGACTATAAACAGTTTCAAATAAAGAAAACTATCAATTGAAAAAAATTTAGATCACATCTAGGGCTATAATTATTTGATATGAAGTTTGTCTTCATCTAACTTCATATGGAAAAGTTATAAATTATTTTTGATGCATCTATTTCCACCGGTATGTCTGTTATGTTGAACGTCTATGTTAACCGATTTCTAGAGACAAACCCTTATAATGCTTGTTTATGTTAATATTAATTTTCAGCATCTTAACAAGCTCACTCGTGTTAATAGCTGATTAAAGGCAGTCGTGCCCACCTCTAAAAATGATCATCATATAATAGGCGCACTTTTGCCTTGCCGCCTGTTGTCATGTGCCGGAATTGGGCCAGCCCCTAGACGGGCTAGGAGGGCCCAAAGCGGCCGCGATCAGCCCACGAGGGGCGGCGCGTCTTGGGGCGAGGGGCGGCGCCCCTGCGCCGCCCGCCCGCCTTCTCCGCCTCCAACTCGCTTCTTCATCAAGTTAGGATTATCTTAGGACTTTTTGGTATGAAAAGGGGATATTCCAATCATACGAGGAAGACCCATATTAGGAAATAAATAAATATTGCTTGTAAAAGTTATTCTAATCATATAAGGATATCTTATAGAGATTGCTTAGATTACAAGTCCACTAGCCGGGCTATATAAACGGAGGCATGTAATCTCTTTGGGAAACAAGCAATAAAGAATAGTTCGTGCCTCTATCTTCTCCTGCTCTACCGCCGCCGCCGCCAACCGCCGCCGCGCCACCGCCGCCCCGCCCCCGCCCGGCTTCGTTGGTGGCGTGTCAAAACCAGCTCAATCTAGCCGGTTTGTGACACCTGTACGTCTCTGTTATATATTTAGAGAGACTGACTCAAAAAGTCCTTTCTAGTAGTGACACTAAACAACAGTTATGTATTATAAGAAATAAAAACATTTCATACATAACTAATCTTTCACACTGAATGTTGAAAGCAACACTAATCAAATTTATTGAAATAGCATAATATATATAAGAAACCCGGCCGTTCACATTGCTTTGGGAATTATTTGAAGTTGGCATGCGTGTAACGCGCGCGAGCTGAAAGAAGTGGATACGATGATGATGCGTGCTTCAACAAAATTATTCCAGTCTCTATTTCTTTAAGAGCAACAAACTATTCCCTACGCGCTTGCTCTCCTTTTCTGATACTTACATCGTTTTTTCTGTATGAACCTTTTTGTCTGCAAACACCGATATATATAAATTCGTCTAGTTCTATAGGCTAAAAGTGGTCCGTACATTCCTACTGTGAAACAGCCACACAATATGAGTAAAATAGTGAGAAATCGAACATATCTCTATCAACCTGCCCCACTTTTATTCTTCAGATAGTGAGGGCCCATTGCGTGTGGTGCGCTCTGCGCTGAAGGGAAGCATCATTCTACCTAATCACTAAGTCACTTTTTGTACTAATGGTTATCGGCGGGAAAAGATTTCAACACTCTGACGAGGTTTTTCCAACGCTGCTCGAGAATTTATATGAGATGACACGAAAATACAATGTGATACCAGGTTCTGCCTGTGAATGCTACTTATATTATTCAAATTAGTATTGGAAGGCTAGGTAACTATGAGGTAACTGCAGGTCGCATCGGGATCGATGAGTAGCATTATAGGCCTACTAAGTTTTAGTCCTGAGAGGAGCAAAACACGCGGCCGGTACGCTTCTATTTTAGTACAAATTCATCTTTCACTTAGTAGCCATTGCACATCAAGTATATAAATTGCATTATTTCTAGCAGAGAGCTCGAACAATAGGAGCAATTTGTCGTGTAAAAATAGACCTATCAGGACTAAAACTTTCAAATTATAAACTAATTCAAATGGCCATTTGTTGTGAATTACAAACTAATTGAATCGACATAGGGAATAATTCTTGAGGGTAGACGGCCAAGGTAACTGAATTTTTCCTTGTTTGGAATGGAGGATATATTAATTCCAAAGGAAAAAAAAGGAATGAATTATATAGGAAAGTTTCCTCCACTTGCTGGTTGGAACAAAGGAAACTTGCATTCCTTTCCAAAGGAAAGGCTAACCTTGCTTTACAAAACATAGGGAAAAAGCATCCACGGAAACCTAAGCGAAAAATTCCTACAATGTTACTTAAATTCTCAAGCATGAATCCTTTGCATCTTGAGCAAATGTGACATTTTTGTTTTCCTGTCATCCAAACACCCCAAAGTTTCTATTCATGTGTTTTCAAATCTTGTAGTTTTCTACTTTTCGTTCTACTATATTCCTGTGTTTTTTTTCTATTCCTTTGTTTTGCATTCCTACATTCCAAACACACCTAGCGGATTTTGCTTGATAGTTGCATTGACTGCCAAAGACCACTTCCTTGGTAGCACATGGATTTTCGTTGTTGGTTTTTGCCACAAAGGGAATTCTGGATTATGGTAGTGACTGCATTTATTTAACGAACATAGTTAATTAATAAACAAATTTGTCAAACAGATATATCGTCCCCATCCATTCAACTGACGAAGGGGTGAACAAGGAACTAACACACCAAAAATTATCAAACAGATTTGCCTTTGTGTACTTGAATGCAATAATGTCTTTTCAATGGACCAAATGGAATGGAAGTTTACATGAACATGAAGTAGAGATGCATCTTTACCTCATATAAAAAGAAAAGGCCATATAAATTGTAAAGCGTGCTGAACTCATAAGGCTGCAGAAATAAGGAAGTGTTTGAAGAGAGAGGCTAGCTGTTCATATCTAACATATCATACCGTCAAAATGTGCATTAATTAGGATCATACAATCACGTTCCCAGAAAAAAAAATCATATATATGACCATACTCTTGTTCTGTAACATTAACAGCGCATCTTGTACATGTACATACATATATATATGCAATGTTATTTTCTTAAATGAATCTTTTGGCCAAACAAGATGGAGATGATTGCTGATTAGTGGCAAACAAAACCGAACATAAAATAAGGTTGCTTGCAAAATCAGGACAAGTACACACCTAACTTGTGATCTTGTAAATAGTATTATATTATAATTCATTCATTGGGGTACTAATTAACACTAATTTCTGAGTCGGGTGACGCTGTCATTAAAAGTGTAGTAGAATCTAAAGCTAGCCACCTCCTTCTCATCTACTTACGTTCATATATGCAACCCTCCGTGCAACCTATGCAAACCTAATCTGGGTCACTAGATGTAGATCTAAGGGGCACGAGGTGATAGCCACTGGGAAGATGGGAGGGGGAATTTGCAAAAAAGTATTATTAGACTTAGGACAACTCTATACATGATATATCCAATAGTTACATTATACTTCATCCCAAATAAATCAACACTTACAGAGTTGTCCTAGGTCAAACTATTGGATATATAGAGAGAGAGCGAGAAAACACTGTTCTAAGTATATATCATATATGTACATGACGTCAAATTCATATCTCACTATGAAATATATTTTCATGAGTACTTCTTTTGTTGATTCATATTGAAATGGGTGGAGTGCATGATTATTAAACATATACAAAAATCAATATATTCAGCCAACTGCGTCAGTAGACCACAGCTAGCAGCCGCTATGTCTAGCAGAATACGGTGCTAGCAATCTAGTACGTACAGTAAAGAAATTGAGTAGCTGGGCCGGAGCCCTCGTATATAGCATTTGCATGTGTGTACTGTGTACGGATCTAACAATACTCGTACTAAATTTGTAGGCTGGTGAAGAAACGACATGATAGATGTGGGGTCTTATTGTCTTCATCAACTTTTAGGAACAGGAAAAATGCTAGTGCTTTCCTCATCGATTGGGCACATCAGTATAAATTATTCTTGTGCAAAAGCTGCAAGCTTCTTTTGCTTCTGTATATATCATCACCAGCATCTCTTCTATATATATGTGCTACAAACGAAGTGGACATTATTGCTAACTAATACTCGATTAATTCATGCACCGTCAGGTTTTTTTAATAAAGGAACAAAAAGTTCCAACCTCTATTATCCGTATATGATACACAGACGTCATGCAACGCCAGTTAACTCAAGACTGATGTGGAATATGGAAGCATAAAGGGAAAGTACTGGGATGTGGCCACACCCTCTTTATATAAGCGACGATCACACGTTACTACACAGCAAATTATAGCAAGATTATTCATGAATTGCATATGTAAATATTTATATAAGATGGAACAAAAGGAGCACCCAATGTATATGTTTATAAGGAGAATCAGTGGATGATACTTGTTGTTACAACATAGGCAACAGAACTGTAGAGAAAACGAAGTCATAAATTCAGTGTGCTGGCTTCTGCCTTAGGTTTTTCTGTTCATGCAATCAAGTACTAACAAACAGTATCAGGGGGATCCAATCAAAACAGTTAATGTACTAGCTACTATCCGATGTCCACCATAAAGAACAAGGCGACGGTGTTGATGATGGTTTCTCTATATATGCACCACAGCGTAGTACAGTCTACAGCCTGCTGTCGCCTAACCACACAAACATGCATCATGATCATCGTCGACGATGAAGAATCCAATGATGTCTATCATTCCTGAGGAAATTCATTCCTGAGATATAATATTATTATCCCGTACTGAAAAAAAGGGGTATCATATATTTTGAGATATAATAATTGTCCCGTACTGAAAAAAGGTTAACATATATTTACTGAAACGAAACGGTTAACATGTATAGAAAATCGATCGATGATATATACTACAGTACCAGACATTGACGATCGAGATGATGGCAATGGCCAATATGGAAAACCTGCTACATGATTGCATGTGGTACTGTAGTTACTAGATGGACATTAGACAGACACAGAAAATTGCAAGAAATTCAAGATTCCAACAGTACTAACAAGTACTATATCCCTAAATAGTTATAGAACTGCGTTTGTCTTGCACGTTTATCTGGACAAACAAAAAGGACGGAGGGTATGGTGCAACCTATTGGCTATATATATACAGCAGGCATATAGTGTATAGTAGCCGTCTATATGCAAATAATTTCAGACAAGACCTGACAATTATATTATATTTATATATGATGAAATGATATTCCAAGCAGGCAGGCAAGAACACGGGCCGCCTGTGATCGAACAGCAGGGACCCAGCAAGATCGAGTAGGATGGGAGGACGAGGTCGGTCGCTGCCTGCCCTTCGCCGGTGGGCGGTGGTGACCGGCTAGCTGCACAGTGCAATTGCAGGGTGGGGCCGGACGAGGCGCGGCGGAGCAAAGGCGACCCATGGCACCGACGCGGCAAAAGGGAGAAAAAAAAAAGACGCTGATGGCATGCAGCAGGCAGGAGGGCGGCCGCCGGACGATACAGTAGCGGCACGAGCGCGGAGAGGCCCGCGCACTGGGTGATGCCGCTACACACAGGAACAGGGAGGGAGGGATCAGATGACATACGTACAGGGCACGCGAGGGTGAGCAGCGGCTCGTCGGCTTTTTCTGATTCCTTCTCCCAGTCCCAGGCCAAGCTAGTGTGGACATGGCTAAGCTAGCGTTTGCTTGACCCACACAGATCGAGCGAGCCCTTTGTTGACAAAGTGATCGAGGGAGAAATAAAGGCTATAAGCAAGGCCAAGGGAGACCACTGACCACTGTTCATCGTCGTCCTCGATCGATCTCTTATGTGTACTGTACTTCTGAAAGCAATGCAGAGAGGTCATATGGAAAACAAAGAAATGCTCATCAGATCAATTGGGCTTTAGGGAGGGAGAAATACAGTTATGTATCCATCCTTATCTCTGGAAGTGGGTACTAATAAACTGGTAACTGAGAAATATTGGGGGAAAAAATGTAGTTTGGCAAATTAAATGAGAGATCAGATAAATGAACAATTAATCTACCGTTCAATTATGTAGTAGAGCTATAGTGAGGTTACCAGACAAAAACTGAGAGGAGGATTTGGCGATTGGCATGCAAATAAAGGACCACGCGCACTGGCAACGGGCAGATGCGTGCGTCGATCTCTGGAGATGGACAGAGAGGACGCAGGGCACGGCGGATCAAGCGGCCGGCCTGCGCGTGAGAAAAGAGATGGCGGCAGTCAGCTAGTACTATGACAGTGAGTGAGTGCACGTGTGGTGTGGCCAGAGTTGCATGCCGTCGTGCCATGGACCTCCGTGCCCGTGCCGCAGTCTACAGTCCCATCCCATCCGGGGACCAGCGCAGCAGAGAGATCTCCTCCTTCTCCCCCGCGTCCTTTTCTATTTAAAGGTCAAAGCTCGCTCAAACCCCTCTCGCGCCTGGTGCATGCCATGCCTAAGCCTAGCCGACCGACCATCCACGAGAGCTTCTCTCGCCACGACAAACCACGCCCCTCGCTCGCTGACGACACACGCACACATGGTATAAATGTGAGCTGGTGGTCAGGGAGGATAGGCCGGACGACTACTGGGTCACGGAGATAGGGCAGGCGGGAACTGTAGCGGCCGTCACAGGCGTGCGCCATGTGTGCCCTGGAAGGGAGGGAGCACCGCCATCAATGCCGGCTTCCAGTGACTGTATGCCTCCCCATTTGAACAAGTTCAGTTCATGCATCCAACAAAAATCAATTGCAAACTCTAAAAACAAAAAACAATTGCATGATATGAGAGCCACACTCATCGATCCCGTGCGGCAAAATTCAGCAGGAGAAAACGAATAAGCACACAAGAAATGCTTGTGAAATGATAAGACGGATTCAACATACTACAATGAATATGAATGCTTTGAGTTCCACGAGTGCATCATATGTAGATCCAGAATGCAAACTCTGCTGTTAATAACTATATAAGCAAGTATATATGTGTGCGATGAACCGTATTATATATATGCTTGGGAGATTTTGTTTGAGCTGAAATGTTATTATTACCAAGCTGTAGGAAGCCATTAACAACATGGCCTCAAATCGTCGTCCTTGTTTTACCATGGATGATGATAATATATATACATATAGGTATCAGATCATGAACACATAGTTGCACCGATTAATCAGCCCATTTTTCTCCCTTCGATCGGCTACTCCAAATTCTAACCATATATATATACTACTGACCTAGCTTAAAAATCACGAAGAAGAAAGATCCGAAAACAAGCTAGAAAAAGATGGATAGGATGAAACCGCCGACAGAAAGAAGAAAGAGGCAAGAAGCATATGTGGAGCAAAAGTAGAATGAAAGCTCAAATCTTGCGACGATGCGGATGACGGAGGATAATTAAACAAGATCGATCTGCAGGGTCTACTGTACTGTACTGTACTCTCAAGTGGTGCTCGGTGCAGCGCTACTCCCTCCGCCAGCCTGAGCGGCGGACGCAGCAGCAGCCCTGCTGCTCCCGCTCCCGCCGGCAGCAGCAGAAGCGGACGAGCTCGTCGCCGAAGACTCCGCGGCGGCGGCGGCGGCCTGCTGCTGCGCGCGCTTGCGCTTCTTCTTCTCGTAGGGGATGCCGCGCGCCTTGGCCTGCGAATCGCGCACCTCGCGGAGGTAGATCCGCACGGCGCGCGCGGCGAAGGGGTTGGACTCGGGCGTGCCGCCGCTCTCCTCGTACGCGGCGCGCAGGCGGCCGATGAGCGCGTCCAGGGAGCCCCACGCCTGGCGCAGCGGGCACGGGCAGGGCCCCGGCGGCGCCGGCTGGCCGTAGTAGGCGCACCCGGCGGCGTGCACCTTGGTCTTGCCGAACTGGTCCAGGTACCTGAGGAACTCGATCACGTGCGCGCCGCTGCACCGCGCCAGCGTCAGCGGCGGCCGGTGGTTCCGCAGGTACTGCAGGAACGTGTTCCAGTCCCTCCGCTTCTGCGACTCGTACCTACTCAGCTGCTGCGCCGGACGCGGCGGCGCCACGGCCGGTGCCTCGCCGCCTGCTGCTGCTGCTGGCCCCATGACCGACGACGGGCCAGGCCCGGAGGGATCCATGCAAGTGCAGTGGGTAAGAGCTGGCGATGGCGAGCGAGAGACTGACTGACTGAGTGTGAACAAGAAGGGAAGAAGCGCTCTAGCAGCTTGAGCTATCAATCGAGCAGGCGATCGCGATGAGTGGACGCGCACCGGCGCGCGGGGTGCGGTAAAGCAGAGAGAGATCTGGGGCCGCGACGGGGTGGATCGAGATGTGACGTCGGAAAGAGAGGGGAGCGGAGTCGGAGAGCGACGGGGAACCGGGAACGGAGAGGAAGGGGGATGAATGTTACTGGTGAGGTGGTGTGGTGAGCGGAGGGAAGGAGGGTGACCCGCGGGTGAGGCTGATGGGAGCTACGCCTACAAGACCCGTTCACCTGGGTGCAAGCCAAGGCCCCCACCCAGTGCCCAAAGAATCTGCATGTACCTACAGCACGTACCACCTGTGGCGTGTATTATACGTAGTGCATGAGGGGATGGTATATATGGCAAATATCATCATGAGCTATAGTAAATTGAGCCAATCACACACGTAGATGGTAGTTTGATTAAAAATAGGTATATGTGTCTTTTGTATTCTCCTTGTACTACCCTTACTTCATTCTCTCTCTTTTTTTGACAAACTTTTCTTCATTCTTTAATCAGACGTTATTCGTTATATATCATATCATCAGCATATTAATAGATCGAGATTAGTTGGTAAATGAACATTTTGAGTTCATTTGGCAGCTGCGAGATAGGTCATAGAGTAACTTATTCTATTGTCATTTTTAGTTACCATAATGAGTATACTACTATTTTAGAGGATTACTACAACTCCTCTTAGGTGATTTACTATAACATTATGGTAAATATCATCATGAGCTATAGTAACACATATATCGTAAATATATGTTCATCTTATCATCAATTAGTATAAACATCGTAGTAAATTGAGGTGGCAATGGAACAATATGATCAACCACAAATTATTAGTCTTAATCCCACAGTGGTATTTTCTTAGAAATAATGTTGTTGCATATATGAGCTAGATAGGCTGTCATTTTATTAATAGATAATCTATATTTCAGTGGGACGATACATCTCTAATCAAAACACTATGGTTTTGAGCGGGACAACCATTTTGCACACCCACCACTTTTCTTAGCTCGGTAATCCCGATTATCGATTTATATACAATAAGTTCACCAGATATGTTTCAAAATTATTTAGAAAATTTGTAAAAAAAAAAAACTTGCTTTAAGGAGTCTTGTTAGATAGCATTGTTTGAAGAATTCCCCTTAAATAATTTTAAGAAAAGTTTTTTATAAATTCTTCTAAAAAGTTATAAATGCCGCGTTGTATGTGAGTATGGAAAAAAATTCAAAAAGCGAGTTTGCTAAGAATCTTCCTTGTGCCTACATAAATTTTATGAAAAGTGTTTAGTTGGTTAAGTGCTTTGTAATGGAACCTATAATCTTAATTTGAGTACTAGAATCATCATGGATATGTATTTATTTATTAATTAGTGGTGGACATGATATGCCCCTTGATAGTGATACCATCAATCTGAAGACTTATTAGCCAGTATCTCATGACTGTGTGAGTGTCGACATGGATGTGTATGTGACCATCTAAAAAATTAGCATTTAAATCTCCCTCACTCTACCCTTCCTTGCACTATTGTTTGTCTCCGCAAATATGTATAATCATGTAGGCTTTTATTAAAGCACTAGAGTAACCTTGAAACTTATACCCATGTTTTAAAATTATGTGCAATTTCTTGGACTCGGTTATCCTCAATCTAGGCATTTGCTAGGCTACTAAAAAAATTGGAAAAAGTATATCTAAAAGTGTTTTATGCAAATTTCCAGTTCTAGACATAACCCGTACTCCATCGTGAAAGGGAGTGGCAGAACTCTGAAGGGCTCTGTTGTTGACAAGTCAGATTATTCCCTGTCTCTAGACTCCTTGGGTACGGAGCTCCTTTGATTAGGGGCAGACAGACAGGGCGCGCAGGTGTGGGCACACGGTGCATCAGAGTTGACCCAGTGCCGGCCGAGGGCGATGCCAATCGGATCGGAGCTGCCTGCCCATCCTGAGATCGGAGTTCCTGTCGCCGGCTGACCGTGACCTGATGGGCTGATGGCCGCCTCGGCGAGCCCAAGTGCGTTGCTCTGACACGCTGCGCATGTTCATCGACGTGGCCTTTGATGCCTGGAGCAAATGATGTGAGGTGGACCTGCACAAATAGTTGGCAAAAAAAAAAAAAAACGAATTGAGTTTTTCATGTAGGCATTGTGTTGACAGCAAAATAAGGTAGAGACAAATTTAAACTGATAGAATTAAATTCGAAATAGATTGGGATTGCTACTTGTTCTGTTTACTCGCTAAACTTATTAGCTAGCAAGTCAATTATAGAAAACACCTTTTATAAATTCTCTAAAAAAAGTTATAAGATAGAGGTTGTATGTGGTGGAAAAAATTCAAAAAGGAAGTTTGTAAAACTTTTGCAAACTATCAATCAAAACCAAAGATTTAGTTGGTCTAATGGCTAGGGAACCTATAATCTTACTTTTCCACTAGAAACATCCCGGATCATGGACCATAATCTCAATTTTTGCAAATCCCCCTTGATAGTGATACCATCAATCTGAAGACTTATTAGCCAGTATCCGACTGTGTGAGTGTCGACATGGATGTGGTGACCATCTAAAAATTAGCATTTAAATCTCCATGCGGTCTACCCTTCCTTGCACTATTGTTTGTCCCCGCCCATCCGTATAATCATGTAGCCTTTATTAAAGCACTAGAGTAACCTCCCGCTTATACCCCTGTTTTAAAATTATGTGCAATTTCTTGGACTCGGTTCCACCTCCATCTAGGCATTTGCTAGGCTACCCGCCCGCGGAAAATGTATATCTAAAAGTGTTTTATGCAATCGTCCATTCTAGACATAACCCGTACAAATCGTGAAAGGGAGTGGCAGAACTGTGAACTCTGGCGCCCGTGTTTAACACCTAAAATTTGGTGGAAAACAACTTGAACTACACAATCCCTTGTAAACTAGTGTTTCCAATCGTCTTGAATAAACATTTTATCCATCTACCCATAAGGCCATAACAAGAGCATACGTTTTGGTTTTGGAGTGCCTCAATGTACATCCATAAACTGTGTAATTAGTTTTCATTTTTTATCTTCATGGCTACGGACACGGGCTCCCGCGGATGGGCGGATGTCACGGAGAATCTTCGGCGACTCCCTAGTGGATTTGGGGGGGAAAAAAAAAAAAGACGATTAGCAAGGCTAATGGCGGGTGGTTAAAGTGGAAAAGTAGCCCACCTGTCTCCCTAGCCATCCTTTAGTATCATGTGGTCTTGATTGATAGTTTGCAAAGTTTACACAGGGCGCGCAGGTTTCCACGCACACGTTGCCAAGATAGAGTCCTTGTCAAAAAAAAAAAACATAAGATAGAGAAGAATCAGATGTTGGTATTGTTTTTACAACTCTTTCTATACCCACGCCGATTGTAACATCTATACTAGTGTTTCATGTCAACAAACAAGAGAGCTAGCATGTTTTTTTTTTAAAAAACTTTCATCAAGCTTTATTGATTCATAAAGATGGATACATCATTTACAAGCCACCGAAGGATAAATCAAGGAGGATCAACCCAAACATGAGAGTTTTTTTAAAAAAAAACCCAAGCTAATTCATGGACCATTGGCGTTCCATTACGATGACTAATTGAGATTGCCACAAATTCTTTCTGATAGAATTAAATTCGAATTCATCATAGATTGTCGTTGTTCTGTTTACTGGCAAAAAACCTCCATCCCACATTGTATTGATGGCCTCCGTGCAATCTAATTGAATCTCAACTAAACAACAACCGATTCGTTGCAAAAAAATACAAGACCATCCCCGAGTGCATATATGCTTCAACTGATGTCGCACCCACTTTTTGGTATGAAGTATGTGATGCTATAAATCCACCCGAAGGTTCCTTGTAACAATGCACAATTTCATGGCACAATTATCAAGACTACAAACTACATAACTAGCATGATGAGTTTTATGGGGAAAACTCCTCATCAAGCGTCTCTAATGGTTAGCTATTTGGATGGATATGACGTCATTTACCAAAAAGGAAGAGAAAGAAGTAGTCACTAAACATGAGATTTTTTCAAATAAAGCTAGACTATTTCATGGACCATTGAGAACATGTGAGACTAACATGTGGGTCCAATAACATAAAATAGTCTTTGGTTTTGTCTCACCATCATAGATTGTCGGCCGACTATGTAGCTAGTACTATCTATTACCATTGCGGGCCTCCCTCATCGATGAAACTCTCTCATTTAATGAACCGATCAATAGTTAGTAATTTTGTTAATGTGGTGCAACATATTTAATGTTGTGACACCCTCATGAAACTTGTATAGAGACTCGCGGCACCAGAGCTCCCGGTCCCTTTGTTTCATCAAAGCTGGCATCCACATTTGAGCATCAGGCACACCCACCAGGTCTCTTAAATTCACGCTCTAAGTTTCTTTACAGTCAGTAACTTCTCTATTATTATGTCTTATTTTGAATCTAGAGAGTAAACTCTTTTCTTTATTTTTGGAGGACGAGAATTTGAGAATATATGATCATTAATGGTCTAGTTGACAAAAACTATTGAATCAGATTTTTTTCACTAAAACGTCTGTTTTTTCGATTTATGGAAAACTCCATTTGCTCTCATTTTGGCGGTTCCTCACACTCTTGTCAGGCGTGCAGGTGCAGAGCTGCACGAGGCTACAGGCGATAGTACCGTTGGATATGACAAGATCACGAAACCAACGGCGGAGGAGAAACCGTCGTTAGGATAGGGGCACGGGCGCACGGCGCACCTGCCGCCCGGCGAAACCCAGCCGCATACTCGCGCCCGTTCTCGCCGCGCACGATGATGCTTCGTCTCCCTACCCTCACCGCCCTTAAACCCTCGACCCCCACCATCAGCTCGAACCCTGTCGGCTGCAGCCATGGTCGCCGCCGCAAGCTCATCTTCGCCTCATCCGCTCCTCCGCCGTCTTCTTCGGCTTCACGGCCTCCGAAGCCGACCTCGAACCCGGAACCAGCGAAGCCCGCACATGAGGCCCGCATCCGGAACCCGGATGACTCCACCGAGGCGGGGTTCCCCACGACCAAGCCCCGGAAGCCACGCCGTGGGCGCCGCAGCGAGGCGGCGGCCGTGGAGGACTTCGTCCGCGGCCGCCTCGAGCAGGTCTTCGCCTCCATCCGCGAGCGCAACCCCGATGTCCTCGAGGGCAAAGGCGACATCCTGAAGCCGAAGGCTGAGGAGGAGCAAGCACCGGGCGAGGAGGAGGAGGAGGGAGAGGGAGAACAGAAGCCTGTGGTGGAAGAGGAGGACCCGAACTGGCCGCTGGATGCCGATGTCGGGTGGGGGATCCGGGCGTCAGAGTACTTCGACAAGCACTCGATCAGAAATGTCACGGTGGACGGGGTGGAGATCGATTGGGAAGGGGAGGTCGACGAGGGGTGGGTCAAGGAAATCAATTGCTTGGAGTGGGAGAGCTTCGCATTCCACCCCAGCCCCTTAGTCGTCCTAGTCTTCGAGCGTTACAACAGGTAAAAAACACCCATCCCTGTCTAGTTTGATTCGTAGGTTGTTGGCATTATGCTTGGAGCAGGCTGTGTGTTATTCAACCACCATTTAAGCTTTGCATTTTGTAATGTGATTTCTGTGAAGTGCGAATCAAGCAAGCTTAGAAAATTCAGAATTGTCTTGTTACTGACAACTAAACGGGCTTCACTTTATGGAATTCCTTACGATGCTTAGGGTGAAGTTTATTTGCAGGAGGTTTTGATTGTTAAGTATTGAAACCCTGCATAATGTTGTGCTTTGCAGGGCTGCTGATAATTGGAAGTTTCTTCAAGAATTGGAAAAGGCTGCTAAGGTATACTGGAATGCTAAAGATCGCTTACCTCCTCGGGTAAGTTTGAACAGCATCTTTTGATTATTTGGCCGGGTTACTCTGGTCTTTCTGCAGGTCCTAAGTTTTGTTTTGTTTAACAGACAGTCAAAGTCGATATAAATATTGAGAGAGATCTGGCATATGCACTTCAAGTAAGAGAATGTCCGCAGTTATTGTTCCTTAGGGGAAACAAGATCTTATACAGAGAAAAAGGTATGTCAAATTAACACCCTATCCTTAGCCACTCCTTGTATTTGTTAATAGTTTGAATTGTCCTTGTGAGAATTCTGTAAAATGTTACTGAGGATCACCTTTTTTCTTACGGGAAATTAATTGGGAAACAAAATAGAGAAGTAGAGGTGAGACCTACTTATCATTGTGACATTTGAGAAGAGAAAACTCCGGTTAGAAGTTTGGAGAGAAAAGGAGATTTATGACTTGATCCTCCAAAATGAAGCAAAGGACGCATTTCCAGCCCAATTTATACGCCCATGTGGCCCATAAGGGTGAGCTCCTGAACTGGGTTCCTAGTGGAGTTCCTCCTCCATTTTCTTCTATCTCTGAAGGCCTCATCTCCATGCTGAAAGGTCCATGTCCATCCAGTTCTATTCCAGCCCCAGCAACACTGCACTAGCGACACCACCCTGCAGTCCTGATTAGGGGCACTGTTTTTGTTTAAAATGCAAAATAGTAGAGGAAATTCCTACTGTTGTAATAAAAACATATAAACATAAAAATATATTTGAAAAACTGTTACACAATTGAAGAAGAGAAAAGCATCTATACAGATTACAGGAAGCATAGGGCTGAAACAACTACAACCTACAAAAAGGAGACGAAATTCAAAAACAAATGAACAATTCTAAAGGCCCTTGAATCCTATTTAACTGCAGTGAAATTCTGGGCGTGTTTGGTTCTGCTTTCTGCGCCCAGGCAGGTTTGCCTGCCATGAAACAATCCCAGGCCTTCAGATTTTGGGTCTGTTTGCTTTGTGGACTCCCAGACAGGACAGTGGCCAGGTATCCATCCTGAACATCAGACGCCTGAGGGGACGACGCTCGTGCCAGGAAGACTTGCCTGGGATGCAAGCAATCACGCCCTGGTCGCCTGGTGGCCAGGATTGCTGACTGCCAGGTCATGAACCAAACAGACCTGAGAAGTCCTGTCTTGCGGCCTTGAAATTGAGGAGTTCGCTGTAAAATGAGAGTTTTGCTTCCAATCCAAATGATTCATGCTGCTATGCAAAAGACTTCTATGAAGAAAGTTGCTTGGCACTCATGCTTGGCTTTCTGCACCATGTTAGGGGAGCACCTCTCAACATATTCACTCTAGCGGCACTACTTGTGTGCCCTGATTAGCTGGTTGCTCAACCAGTACAGTGTTGTGGACAAATGTTAGTGAATTTGATTTGGTTGGATTGGTTTGCATTGATTTCAATCCAGTTGGCTTGTGGACCGGTTTCTTTGTTAGTGTGACCAGTCCTGATTACTCTTCTCGGAGATGTGTGGACTTGGCCAGCATGTGCGTCCTATCTCCCAGTCCTCACCCTTGTCAGATGTCTTGTTACAGCTTGTAGGAAAATGGTGTCCTATCTCCGGGAACAGATGTTGGGAACTTAGTGCATCCATGGGGATGCATTTGTTGAGACAGCAAGTTCTCACTTGACCACTCACAACTTTTTGTGCCATTGCACTGTCAGGCTAATCACCATTCTGCCTTATTTAAATAGTGCTACTGTTCTGATTTACCAATACAGAGTAATATGCATTATGTACTACTAGTTGGTATACACTAGTTCGTAGTGCAGCAGGATCCTGGTGTTTTATCTTGGAGATACAAGACCACTCTTCCACCCTGTGGCAGGCCGTCTGACAAGCTTGATACCTAATAGCCATAGGCCACCAATTTGTATCCTTTGGCAGGGTTTTTGTGGTTACTACCTCTCTTATGTCAAGATGACAAGGAGGCCCCTTCATTTATTTCTCTATTTTGTTCCCAATTTATTTTCCATGAAAAGTCCTCAAAAACAGGAAATTTCAATAGTTAATTTTCACAAGGAAAACTCCAATAAGTTCCAATATGAATTTTTTTTGTTTAAAAGTAAGGTGGTGATCAATAAATTCCCACCTTTTGCGGTCCTTTCAGTTGCCAAAAGTTCTACTAATAAGTCACAATGTGATTGTCTTTCACATATTCAACAGAGATAAGGACTGCAGATGAGCTGGTTCAAATGATTGCCCATTTCTACTACAATGCAAAGAGGCCATCTTGCGTTAATCCTGAAGCTGTTGCTTCTTCCTAGTTCTTGTATAGAAGTGTTGACATAATGTCTTTGTCCTCAACCAGTGGGTTGGTGCTAGTTTTTACAGGTAAGCATTTAATCCGAAAGTTTACTCTATTGCCAATTGTAAACAGCAGTAGTACTGGTTATTATTCATCTATTTAGCATCTGACTCTGTATTTATCTGATGCAGAAAGAAGAAGCTGCCTTGTTCAATAATTTTCCAGGACATGCTGTTTGGTGTTCGGATGGTGTGGAAATGTGGAATTGATATACTTAAAACAAAACCAAGAAAAAATATATCAATGCTGGTTGGGAAGGTGTGAACTAAATCATGTATCATTCTGGTAAGAAGTACTAGTCTAACAAAAGATAACTTTCAATTGTCACTGATGTTCTGGATAGTACAAGGAGAGTGGTTAGTTCATTTTCTCTGTAGCTATATTCAATGATTACAAAGTTGACTACAAACTTTGGTATGGAGCAAAACTTCGTTTCTCTTATAGCGAGAGCATAGTTGGCTGCAAACTGTGATATGAAGCAAAACTTACTTAGGCTCCGTCTTATAGTGATATCAAAATATTGGCGGACCTTGAATGCTTACTCGTGGCATTTTTACTCTTCTCCTGTGCTAGAAACTGGAATTATATTCAGATGAAGAACTGGTTAATCCGTGTACTACTGTCGGTCTGATTTTTGCGATTTTGGATGTGTGTTTGATTTTCTGTTCCAAGTTACACTAAATGCTACTTTTGTATATTTTCTAAGATGAATAATATGATGAGTGAGGAACAGTAGTTATTTTCCTGCATAGTAATACACACCATAACAATAACATCAACATGTAAAGCACTGCAATTGCAGGCTATTTTTTTTTCACCAGCACAATGCATATAGTAGAGGCAGCCAATCGACCGTCCCCTTAAATAATGAGCTATTCTCTCCCAAGAAAGCAGAACAAACAACTATTTTTAGACTATACAGTACAGTGGAGTTTCGTGTCCTTCCAACAGCAACAGTCTCCCAACTCTTGTGAATCCAGCAAACCAAATCAGGCGCACGATATGGACGATGAAGACGACGACGCGACGCACAACGCCGCTGCAGCAGCACCCACCTCTGCGCCTCTAGCGCACAGAAGCTGAGCGACGGCCTCGTACCCCATGGCCTCCGCCATGTGGAGCGGCGTGGCGCCGCGCCTGGTCCTGGCGTTGACGTCGGCGCCCATGTCGAGCAGCAGCTCCACGGCCTCGGCGTGGCCGCCCTCGACGGCGAGATGCAGCGGCCTGTGACCTTCGACGTCCTCGCACTCGATGTCCATGGAACCCGACCCGGCGAGCAGGGCGATCGCGTCGCAGTGGCCCTTGATCGCGGCCAGGTGGAGCGCCGTGAGGCCGTACTGGTCGCGCCCGCGGACGCCCGCGCGCTTGCTGAGCAAGGACTCGAGGCTCCCGAGGTCGCCTCGCCTCGCCGCCGTCATGACCAGCTCCCACCGTTCCAGGACGTCCACCACTTCTTGCTGCATGCACCCAGAGCAAAACAACACCGCCGTTACACTATTGGACAAGACAAGAATGGCCGGCCTTGCGTGCATTATTAGCTAATACCATCACTCGTCCTACTCGACCCGTTCCTATCATGATTCACGAGCACAACTACGCGGCTCACATAAGCCAAGCTGCGTGGAGCCTGATGCTGGTCCATGGCGTGATTCCTTGTGTCTCTTCTCGTGTTCTGTTCGTTAGTGACAGATTAGAACGTACATGCGGTTTACCGCAAGGGGTTGTTTGTATTGTATATGGCGAATCACGAATGAATCTATCGAATTCGTTGCGCGAGTGTTGGTACAGGACAGTAAGAAGGACAAGCAGGTAGATTCGAAGTGAGTGGATCGCTTACGTATCCCTTCTCGCGCGCCACGTCCATCGGAGTCCTCCCGCGCGCGTCGACCGCCGACGTGTCGGCGCCCATGTCCACCAGCACGGCCACCGCCTCGGCCTCGCCGGCCGCGGCCGCCGCGTGCAGGACCGTCCTCCCTTCGCGGTCACGCGCGCAGCCAGTGCGTCGGGCCCCAGCCGCCTCACCTCCGCGCAGTCCCCTCTCGCGGCCGCCGCGTGCAGCGGCGCCCACTGCTCGGCGTCGGGCGCCGCCGCGGCCTGCACGTGGTCCAGGACCGGCAGCAGGTGCGGCTGCCGTCGTAGGATGAGGCGCACGGCCGCGGCGTCCCCGGCGTCGGCGGCGAGGCGGAGCAGGTACGGCCCGCCGAAGAACACGCGGAGACGGACGGCGCTGACTCGGCCGGTGTCGTCGTCGTTGCTGCTTCCCGCCGTGGCGCCCACGGCGGAGTCGAGGCGCGCCGCGGAGAGCGAGGAGAGGACGAGGAAGCGGTCGGCACGGGAGCGCGGGGAAGGACGGCGGCGCGTGTGGCTGAGGGCGGAGCACGACGCGGAGCGACGCCGTGGAGAGCGGCGGCACGGCGCCGCGCGGCGGGCTGACGAGGAACTTGAGCGGGGAGGAGGTCTGGACCTTGAAGGTGACGGGGAGGGATGGGTGTAGTGAGCGGAGGCGGAGGTCGGCGCGGCACTTGGCGTCGGGCTTGAAGTCGATCACCACCTCGTCCTCCTCCACCTCCAGGAGACGCTGCTCCTGCTCGGGCGGAGCTGGCGCGGAGGAGACTGCTTCCGCCGCGGCCATTTCTTGAAAAGGGGAGCTCGCTGCACGAGAGTGTGGTATGATATGGAAGGAGTGACCGGGGCAGTGGAATGCAGCATGGAATGCCGGAATGGTGGCTACCTAAGGGCGACGCTTTTCTTGTCTGGATGGCGTGAGCATTGAGCAGACCATATCATACGCCCATGCACCGGCCCGGTAGGTAACGGCGATGTCCAGAGCTCTGCACACAAGTCCGTGCGGATTCCCTGGATGGCTGGATCGCTTGTGGCCCTCGATTGCATGATAAACAAGGGGACCATCGGGGAATGATGGAGCAGGGCTACGCCTACGATCGAGGTCGAGCGGGCCAGGCCCGGCCGCCCGGTACGAGCGCACGTCGCGTTCGGAAGACGGCTGGCGAGACTGCCGAGTCACGCACGCCGGGTGAAGAAGCAGCGCGAATGCATTACAGTGCCCCCGTGAAAGGCCTCCAGGCCCCCACAGGCCACTTCCCCGCGGATCGCATCGCGTGATCTCGCTCGGGCTGCGTCGCCGCCGCGGCTGGGCAGCCATGTGACGACGCCCTCCCCTCAAATTGCCGTTTGTCGCGCACGAATCGGCACAAAAGCGGGGCTTGGCCGCGTCCGCGGCCTCTGCGTGCTCCAGCGTGAGCGTCCCGCATATACGCGCGGCTTTTGGCTATACGCGCCTGCCCGCAGGCCCCGATCGGGGGTAGGAAAATACACTACTCTCATCTCCTGCGTCTCCTGCCAGGCCGCTACGCTACAACCTCTGACCCCTCGTTTTTATGCATCGTACTCGTACGTCATGTGGAAGCGGTAGAATGAACTCGCCCTCCATGAAATGCTTGGCAAACTCAAACGTATACAGGGGCACAGACGCCTATCGACCAACATTGGCATCTTCCGCAGCATGTGGCAGAGTTTATAGACGCCTACAAAGATAGAGGGGCAACATTGGCATCTTCCGCATACAGGGGCAGAGTTTATAGAGTCAGGGGATAGTAGAAGAAGAAATGTGAGCGTGTAAATCTGTATGTTCGGAGTTTATAGACGCCTACAAACATAGAATAGAACCAATCTCCTCGTTATCTCTTGGATTGGCTACGGATAGCAATCGAACGCGCTGAGTGTGTCGTACGGATTCCAAAGAAAGGAATGCTGATCGTTTCACTCAACAAAGCGTTTGTAGTCCAACGGTTAGGATAATTGCCTTCCAAGCAATAGACCCGGGTTCGACTCCCGGCAAACGCATGTTTTTACTTTTTAACTCTATTTTTTCTTTGTTTTTTTTTGCTTAGCTATAGCCACTTTATAATTTTAGAAAATGACAAAATACCCCCAATTTCAGTTTAATTGATGCATTCGATTCGATAATGAAGTAGTCAAATCTCAATCGGTTCAAAGATAAACCCAAATTGATACTAAAAAAAAGATAAACCCAAATTTTACTGCTCCTTTTTGCTGTTCTGTCGCATCAGGTTCGGAGTTCAGACCGTCGATCTCGGTGTGGATGTTGTGGCAGGCCCAATTTAGCTTGGGCCGCCGCGGACCCATCCATGCCCCGTAAAAATGGCCTATGAACTTCTGCAAATTGAACGGAGCCGTGAGCTGTCCATTTCTTTCTTCCAAAAAAGTCAGAAATGTTACTTTAACTTGAAAGTCAAATTTGCCTAAAAAATACTGATAAAGAAGGTATATAATCCTACAAGGACAGAGGCTCGGAGCCATTGCTGCACGATGCAGACAGTAGGCCGTCGTCCGCGGTCCACCGGCCGCCGGGCACCCGTCGTCGGCTACCGTCCGGCGTCAAGCCGGCAACTACGTGTCAGCGTGTGTGCGAAGAGATGGAGAGGAGAGCCGCCGCGCCGATGAGACGGAGTCACACGGAGAGGAGACGAAGAGGCGATACGTACGTGATCAGTGGCGGCGGTGGATCTGGCTTCTCGCCTTCAGCCCATCAGGCATCGAGTAGTGGAGGGCGGACGTCCGGTCCAGGACTCCAGCCACGAACGAAAGCAAGCAAGGGACAAGGGCTGTTGCATGCGCTTGCATTTGCCAAAATCTGTCAACGTTGACACACATATACACGTACTCCTCCGTCCCATGAGTTAAATTCGTTTTTGACTTTTTTTTCCTGGATGTTTGACCATCCGTCTTATTCAAAATATTTAGCCAAATCATAAAATAAATTAATCAATATTCAAGTATCTTCATTGATAAAATAAGTTGTAATAAAATAAATTATATTTATATAAAAAAAATTTGAATAAGGCGAAGATCGAATAAGATGGCGACGGAAATTCGGGGTGACAAACTCAATGGGGACGGAGGGAGTATATACTAATATACATTATATACTAGTACATATATTTTATTTTTTTACAAAAGTTTAGGTAGGGTGGCCGCCACGCCTTGCCACATAGCTGCGTCCGCCACTGGCTCGGACCTAGTATTAGCAATTGGCACCAGCCTATATATATATATATATATCCTCGTCCTCTGAATCAAATGGTTTCGGTACTTTGGAAATTTGGATCTGGCAACCGAGACGCATCCTCCATGCAGTGGCGGAGCTGGCTTTTGAGCAAGGGGGTGCACAAAAAAATATATATATATATATACAAATCGATAAAACATTTATAATTTTATATACAAATAGTTTTTTTTTTTTTTTTTTTAATATATTGTGGGTCCGACGTGCGAGGCCACGGGGGTCGGTGGACCCCTTGACCCCCTTTAGCTCCGCCCCTGCCTCCATGTAACTCACCTTCTTCCACTTTAGGGGCGAAATAGCATACTCCCTCCATCTCAAAATAAACATTAACTTTTTTTACTTTTACAAACTGTGTTTGACCATTCGTCTTAACTTTCTTTTTACAAATATTATCAATTTGGTTATGATTTGCTACATCACTGATGATATTTTTAATAACATTTTATTTGTTTTATAATTTAAATAAAAATTTTGAATAAGAGCGCAGTGGTCAAACATAGCTTCTAAAAGTCAAAGAATTGCGTTTATTTTGGGACGGAGGCAAAAGATTCGAATCCACTTGTGCTAATAATTACTCCCTCTGTCATGTTAAAAGTGTCGCCTTTTTCTTTTGGCCACTATATTTGACTATTCGTTTAAAAATTAATTATAAAATAAATAAATAATTATGAAGGCAACTCTAACGATAAAATAACTTATAACAAAATAAATAATATTTTATAAAAAAATTGAAGAAGACGAGTGCTCAAACAAGATGACCGGGGTCTAAAATGACAGAGGGAGTAGCAAAAACTTCTTTCCGCTCTATCTCCTCTAGTTCCCAAACCAAACCAGACCTTGTCAGGGCAAGTTGGAGTACCATGGGTCAATTTTTAGCTCGAAATAGACAAACAATGCAGTGTTGCCATCAGTGGCGGAGCTATTAACTTTTGACGCCTAGGGCGCTATCAAAACACATGTAGCGTTAAGATCGGGTCAAATAGGCCCACACCGGATTTAATACCGATAGATAACAAAACTTGCTTATAAATACATAACATTCGATTATATCTTACTTTCATACTTAAATCCACAACAATGTTGACAGAAACAAAAAAATGCTTATAGAATTACGTGCTTACAGATTATATGCTTAAAAAAGGCTAACACAATGAGATGATAAAACAATTTAAAAACTATGTGTCTCAAGTTGAACCTTCTTACTAGCAAGGTTTCCAAGGCGCTAGAGAAAAAAACGATCTAATTGACCTTGTCCTCTCTACAAACTAGAAAAATTAGAATAATCATTTATCATTTATATGACTCAGCTACAGCGATCCTCTTCATTGCTGGAATTGGGATTTGGGAATTGTGAGGGAATTACATTTGCCGCTGCTTCCGTGCACCGTCCGTACCGTAGAGCGAGTGGATAGCGGGCGGTTTTTTCTCGGCGGGAATGGCAAAGGGGCGGCGCCACGGTGGCCTCGGCGGGAATGGCCTCGGCGGTTCCGTGGCCTTAGCGGCTTCGGTGTGGCCGGCCGGCCGCCATGCCAAAAACGACGAAACAAAGGGGAAGTAGGGTTGGGCAGCTTCTTGGATGGAATTTGGGCGAAGGCGGAGAGAATTTGGGCCAACAACTAGTGCCAAAAGTTACCTAATTTCTAATGGGAAATTTGGGCCATAGCGCAAAATCCGCCCCTGGTTGCCATGCGACCAGCCTCTTATGACCACATTGTATACCTTTTTAGTGTTGAATACTTATAGATGGTGTTTCTTTTTCTAACAACAAAGGAGTGAGTGATTTGGAAATGCCATGCCAATTCAACTGAAATGCCATGCCAAAGGAGGAGGTTGGACTGTGGGTTGATTTCACAAAATATTAAGTTTTTTTTTTTTTTTTTTTTTTTTTTTGCAAAATGATCGAGACTCGCCCGAGAACCACACGACATGCACTTTGCTACCTATTTGATTTTCCGTGGCGGTCATTTTTTATTTTAAAACCACCACGAAGGGAAGGTCACCGAAAATGGATGGATTAACCGTGGCGGTTTTTAGAACCACCAAAAACCGCCACGGTAAATCAGGAAAGAAATTAAAAAAAAGGGAAAAAAGCCTAGATGAAACCCTAACGGGACCGGGGTCCAGATCCAGGCCCTTTAGGGTTGCATCCGCACGCCGCACGCCAAACCAAACCAAACTAAACTAAACCATTACCAAGTTGAGTGCCAATAGCTATCAACCATATCTATAAGTAATTTATTAGTAAGTGGATCCAAATGATATCTATCAGCTAGCTAACTATTGATGCTAGTGGATTCAAAGAGATTCAAAATATAGACTCGTTCGGGCACATCAAAAGTTCAAAACTCGTGTAAAATAAAAAGAGTGCAAGACACGAGCGCGGGTCAGTGCTGGCAACTGGCATTGTTGTAATTGTTGTAGTAATTGTAAACCGTATCCGCTCCCCGATTTTCTTACTGTAGTGCTGAGGGCTTGCTCATCGACATCGACTGACCGCGGAACGCAAAATTAGGTCATCCGAGTCGGTGGTGGTGGTGGCGGCAGCAATACTACAGAAGGTCAGCACATGGTCGGGCCACGGACGACGGAGGGAGGGAGTCGCCACCAAATAATTTCCGGCGAAGGTGAGGTGAGGTCCAAGACTCCAGGCACTGCACTGCAGCAGCCTTTGCAGCGAGCGTGCAGCCTTTCCACTTTCGGGGGCACCCACCGTCCACCGTCACGTGGGCGGAGCATGCGGCATACAGTAGACATGTTGCTCGATGCTCATGGCGGACCGGCAGGACCAGCAATAGCCCCGGCTAGCGTTAGCAGAGTGCGTGCAGTCTGCGGTGGTCACTGGTCAATGCAACTAGTAGTAGATCCTGGATCGAGCACTAAGCGCGCCTTCCAATCTCCTAATTAAACACATGTCCGGAAGTAAAATCAGCAAAGATTGCACCAGCTTTTTTTTGTTTTGTTTTTTTGGGTGTCGAAACCAGGAAAAAGAATAACAATGTCACTACTCACTACACACCCTGGCGGGTGGCGTCTTTGCTGTTGGCTGCCATCACCCTCTCCGTTCGTCTCGTCAACCGTTGCTTGGAAGCATTGCCCTGCGTTCGGTAGCTGCCAGCTGACAGCCGTTGCAGAGGCGGTTTCTTCAGGGGGGCTGTGACAAAACAGGCAACAAAATTCGATCTGGAAAACCTTACCCGTGCACCAGCACGCATGCCCCTGTTGCGTCGTTGATTGTCCTATTGCACGTACGCGCGGGGTGGCGGTGGCGGAGACACGCAATAATTTCACAGTACGCGCGCTGTGACAAAGCAGTACGTATGCTTACTGAGAAAGCCAACATGTCATGAGTTACTGTCCTACCCATTGAGTCGAGTACCCTCTACACCTCCTCCCTGCGTGACCAAAGCATGTCTACTGCTCGTAGAAAGGTAGTCGTACTGCAGCTACAATCTAACCCTAAAAAGAAGAGGATACTACAGGGTAACATTACAAATTTGGAGCCTTTTCATCATTGTATACGTACAAGAACTACTAATGATCGATATGCAAGCTATCAAGACACGTCTTAAGAAATGGAGCTGACAAGACTAAGAACACTAATCAGTAATGACTGATAACAACCTTAGTTTCGTGATTCGGTTTTGATCGACACACACACCTCCAAGCTTTAATGCCAATCACAAAGATAAGGTGACCCACGAGCACTGGGACACTGTGGCGGGGTTTTTAAGACTGAAATACTGAATGGACGGAGGGGAGGACGAAGCTAAGCTCACATGTTTGCCATTAAGAAACAGCAGGGGTACACTCTCCGTATAGAACAAGAGCGACAAGACACGCACACGCTGGGCCATGCTTTCTGCGAATCAGCACCGGCCACCGCGTCCAACGGCGGAGGGCCGGCGGACCCCTGTGCACTCCCGCGCGCTCTCCCGGATTCACCTTGCGAGCACTGATCCATTTCCATGAAATTTGCACATGCTGTTTGACAGGGCCCATCATCTTAATTTTAGTGATGATGTTTGACAAATATTCACAGATCGCAGTCATGTTAAAGTGATGCTGTTGAAACCGGTCGTAGCCCACACCTTTGTCTCCTCCATGATAAGATCTGCGAGTTGGAACCCTGATTTCGTGAAAATTCTCTCCTCAAGCTTCTGCAAATCCCGGGGTGATGTGTATACAATACAAAGTTTATTTATAAAGCACCTGGTTTTCCATCATCAAGCTGCGCAGTCTATGTGATGATTAATGAAGAAGCGCATTTTTTAAAACATGCTTGATGATTTATTTAGTTTTATTAGGCGACTCATCTTTCGTGCTCAAGTAAAGAATTCAATAATTTTTTTTTACCTCAGTACTACCTTTGCCCTAGGAAGGATACAACTGTAGTTTTGGTCCAAGTCAAACTATCTTAATTTTGTCTAAGTTCAACATCTATAACTACAAAAGGAAGGACAAAAGAAATACAGTACCAACATATATCTTAGGGTGAATGTAACGATGATATATAGTTTTAGTGTCTTTTATTTGAATTTGGTCAAATTTAAAGAGAGTTTAACTTGCTAAACTAAAATTGTATATTCTAGGATGGAGGAGAGGTAATTTGTTATGCTCCAAGCTAGCTTGAAGCTATGACATCTTTGAGTTGGTCCTTATATTTTTCACTACACATCAGGAGTCCCATTGGTTATATATTTAAAACAAAATAAAAAGTTTATTTAAAACAAATAAAAAGTTTATTTAAAACAAAATAAAAAAAGGTATAACAATATATAGGAAAATAAATAAGAAATAAAATTATATACAAGTGAATCTAGCCACTATAAAAATTTGATAAAGTATTTTTATTTGCAACATTGCTAACCAATGCAATACATGAATAAATAAGGAACCCTTGCAGGCTTGAATTGAACAACCTTTGAATATATTACCATATCAAATTCACCAAATATTGCATCTAACGATAAGAATATGTGTGTAGCCATTAGTAATAATAGTAGTAATTAGCACCTAGAATTGGTAGGTGAGGATCTAAACATATACCACCTTTGTCCCTTTTTAAGAATCGCCCGGGAGATGTGTGTGTGAGAGGTGCACATTTTTTAAGCGACTAACATTAAGGGACAGAGTAGTACCAAGTGGCAGATCAGCTAATTATTAGCTACGAGGGCTGCTAACGACCAGTTCGTTAGCTGGTGGAGGATGTTAATAGTGCATTTACACCTCCAGCCAACTATCTGCCCACTGAATCCAAACGGCTCCTAGTAATACTGTAATTAGCTAGCTAATAGATAAATAAATTGAGCTAATAAAAAGATGTCTAATAGATGTAAATGTCCTTATTAGTTGATATTAGCTAGTTAACAACTAATGGATTATTGCTAGTTGGTTGTAGTTTTCTATTAGCTCAGCTGGTTTATTTTAATCAGCTACAACATATTTATCAATTTTAGCTGATCCAAATGTTCTTGAACTATTTACACTAATAGCTCTAAACAGAGTATAATATCCACAAATAAAAGATGGCTAGGTAGAGCCTGAAAGACTTAGGAACCTTTAGTCATGTCCTTGATGTCCTTTCCCATGAATACCAAACTTAAAGAAGAAAATATGTTTTTGTATCCAATGTTGCATGTACCTTAAGGATCCTCTAGGCCAAGCAATTCAACAAGTTGAAGCAAAAGTCAACTCGAAGATATAAGGTACCCAATGCCTCATGTGTACTTGGGTGAAGAAGTGTCCTTAACGGCTTAACCTGCTACTAGGATACGTACTTGGGAGAAAAAACTTCAAGGTCCTTTCCAAGTGAATGGGAAATTTCAAAAGCTGCAAGGGCTAAAAAGGAAGAATGCTTCCCCCTTCAAATTCCATTCCAAACCTAACCATATCCGAGAGCGCAAAACGAACAAAACAGGCCCGCCCGCCGCGTGCTCCTGCAACCTCCGAATCTGAAAAACGAACAAATCCCCCGCCTCCTCGTCCCCATCTCCGGCCTCCGGTCGCCCATCGCCCCCCATGTGTGGTTGCCCTGGGTGAAGACGCGTCCTTCATCGGACGCCTCCCCCTCCTCCGCCACCTCCACCTCTTCCTCCTCCACCGCGCTCACCGCCGCCGCCTCACCGCGCCTGTCCTTCTCCTCGCCCTCACTCAAAGACCTCCAGGCGCTGCTCCTATCCGACTCCGCGACGCCCCCCCCTCCGCCGCCTGCCGCGCCTTGCTCCCCGTCCTCCTCCGTCCGCGTTTTCCACCGCGTCCGCGTCGCCGCCTCGGCCCTCCGCGCTCTCCGCTCCCTCCAGGCGCCGCCTCCCGCCGCCGCCGCCTCCGAGGGCCGACCGCCGCGTCGTGCTCTACTTCACCTCGCTCCACGTGGTCCGCAGCACGTACGAGGACTGCCGCGCCGTGCGCGCCATCCTGCGCGGGCTCCGCGTCGCCGTCGACGAGCGCGACCTCGCCATGGACCCGCGCTACCTCCAGGAGCTCGCGGCGCTCCTCCCGCGCCTCGCGTCCCCGTCCCCGTCCCCGCGGCGCGTCACGCTGCCCCAGGTCTTCGTCGGGGGCCGCCACCTCGGCGGCGCCGACGAGGTCCGGCGCCTCCACGAGGCCGGCGAGCTCCGCCGCGTCGTGGCCGGCGCCGTCAACGCCTCCCCTCGCCGCCTGCGGCCGGTGCGGAGGCGAGCGGTACGTGCTCTGCGGCAGCTGCAACGGCAGCCACAAGCGGTACAGCGTCAAGGGCGGCGGCGGCTTCCGCGCCTGCGCCGGCTGCAACGAGAACGGCCTCGTCCGATGCCCCGACTGCTCGCCGCCGGACGTCTGACGACGGCCCAGATCCGAGAGGTCACGACTTGATAACACTATTAGATGCTTTCTTCTTCTTAGTTCCAAACTTGAGATAAGAAATGAGCCGTGTGCGTGTAGCTGTTAATCTTAATTGGTACGTAGCTAGTGTTGGTTGGTTGCTAAATATGAATGTGGCCATTTGAAGTTTTCTAGCATTTTGCTAATCAAGTAATCAACGCCTCTAATGGTGGCTGTTGCAGTAGGTTATTAGAACAGCTGTTTGTTCCTTACATCTTTGCCTTTTTCGTTGCTAAGCTACTCCGTGCATGCGCTGGAGGCAGATCTGAGGTGTGTTTGATAAATAATAACTTTGGGTAAAAGGATGCGACTAGTTAGCCTAATTTGAGATTTGAAACTTTGGGTTAATGAAGTGTATCTATGTATCTATCTATCTATCCCGTACTTGCGTGAATTTTGAAACAAGCTAGTTGCATAGTATCTTTGGATGAAATTGACCGTTAGGATTGTAGTTATTATGCGTGTGCATTTTTTGTCAAATTGAATGGTTGGTGACCTGCTGTTGCCTGGTTAAGAGTGGTGCCAAAGTTTCAGAAAGCTGCCGCTCGGTGTTCGCCATACGCCCATACCCCATCGCGCAACGGCGAATAGCGCAAGAAATTCCTCTTCTCTGGGCTCTGGCTTGTTTCTTCACGAACGGGTGCGGCGTTTGAATGCGATACGGAATACGTTCGGCAAAGTTGCCGTTCAAGGTTTGAAGCTCAGCACATAATGGCATTGGCGCCTCTTTTTTCCGAGCGGCAGCTTTCAGGTTAGTTGGAGCTCCGGGAAAGCTCCAAACCGGAGATTGGACCGGTGCTCTGTACTGTAGTAGCATGATTCTTCTACTGTTATCCCTGCTCTACGCTACTCAAAATGACAGCGACTGTTTTCTTTGTCGGGTCCTTGTTGGACTGTTGGTAGTAAAATGTGTAATCTGCCGAACCGAAATGGCAATTTTTGCTGGTTAGTCGTCCACGTGAACCTAAACTTTGGACTAATGACTAGTATTAGTTCAGTTCATCTGAACGTGCGAGAGCTATGATGATGACGACGATAACGAGATGGCGGAGCGTCATGCTCATTTAGAGCTCACAGCACTTTGCCACTTGTTGTCGGCAGGCGCTACGCGTGCGCCACGGCAGGACGCCGCGCGCGAAGCGGGGGAGCAACCCTCTCGCGGTAGCCACTCGGCACTCCAGTACGCAACGGCGCTAGGAGGGTCGCTAGCCCGTTGCGGGTGGAACCTTGCGTTTGGCTTCAGACGCGAGCTGCGCGGAGCTTTTGCTTGTGCCGTCGGCGCAAGACACACGTGGTGGGACTCGGCGATCTCTCGCGACGAGCGAGGGATCCGCTGCCCCCGCCCCAACTCACTGTCAATGAGCTTCAACAAATCGTTTTCATGAGAACGTCAAATGCCCTTCGACTCGAAGGAACCGCTTCCCTTCTCCAAGAAGCTCCCTCCCCCTTC
This sequence comes from Hyparrhenia diplandra, assembly GCA_015847255.1. NCBI lineage: Eukaryota > Viridiplantae > Streptophyta > Magnoliopsida > Poales > Poaceae > Hyparrhenia > Hyparrhenia diplandra. Next base: position 62,699 of record JADLZK010009448.1, on the reverse strand, counting down.
CTCGCCCGGGCCCCTCCCTTCCTCCCCGCCGGCGGCTCGCCGCCGGTGGCGAGAGGGGTAGGGTCCCCCCCAATCCGCTAGATCTGCCGATCCTTTCCCTTTCCCTTTAGTTTTTTTATCCTGTTGTCTTTGTGCTTTTGCCGATATGGCTTCTTCCCTGCCTGTGGCCGTCGTCCCCGTCGCTGGTGTCCTCGCCGCCATGGTCTTCCTCGGAGGCCTCCTCGCCGTCGCCGTCGACGATTTGCTCCGGTTTGTGGTACTACAATAAATCCACCCCGCGTCTCCACTCTCCCCATCCCACCCGCGCCCACCTCACCGCCGCCGCCCTCGCTCGCCCCGCCGCTTGCTCCACTCTCTACCTCAACTCTGCAGCCTCAGATCCGGTACACTATGGTCTCTACCAAGCAGCTCTGCTTCCGATGGTGCCTCGACGTCCTCGTCTTCCCCATGGATTTCGACTTGGAGCCTTCTCTTCAATCTCCGGCGACGGCAACCCGTCTATCATTCGGTCGCCCGGTGTGCGCGTTCTACAAGGCTCCGTCAATCCGACTACAACCGATGCTTTGCACGGCCTTCCATCCCGCTGTAGCTTCTACAGCATTCCGCCGGCCAGATCGTCGTTGTTCGTGGTGTAGCAGGTGCTGTTCTTATCCGGTCAAGGGACCAAGTTGTATTTCAGTCCTCTTCGAAGGACTTTTATGTAAGATGGCTGCATAATATAATATAATGCTTGTTGTCAAAAAAAAAAAAAAAAAAAAAAAAAAAAACTCACTGTCAATGACAACGTGCTACACGCCTACGCACTGTAGAGGGGGCCGCGGTCCTCCGGCTCCCGGCTGCATGGTAGTAGCTAGTCGCGTCATAGTTCGGTGACCAGCACGATCTCGATCCTATGGACCGCGCTTGAGGACCTGGAGGTGAGACATGCCCAACAAATTTTTATCCGCTTGCTTCCAGTCCGTACACGAGAAATGTTTCTACCGACCATGAGGTTTGTGTGAAATCGTTGTGGCATACACCGCAGTGGACTAGGGTCAATACTAAACGATGCTTTGAGCGGTGGCCGTGGAATGTGTTAGCGTAGAGGAAGTGGTAGGAGTATTGGGACTAGCGAGGAAGAACAGGGCTAGCCGCTCCAGTATGTCCGCACCAAACAGGGATAGCTCCACCCAACTTTATTCTCGGCGTTCGGTTTAAACCGAACTGAATTTTCGTTAGGTTCGGTTTACAAAAAATCGGTTCCTAGATTTGAAGAGCCGATCGGTTTTTCCAAAATGTCGAAAACCGACAAATTCAGTTTTGTTTTTTTTTTTTTTTTTTTTTTAACCAAAAAACCGATGACCAAAGCAAACAACAGTTCTCAGGTTTTCAGCAAACAACAAGTACATTATACATATATATAGTTCAAACTGAACTTGACAAATGACAGTTTACAGTAGCAAATACTATTCCAAACATTACAAATTGACACAACAGTTCTCAGGTTGCACATAACAGCACCAAACAATAGACAAATGACACTCAAACTCACTTATTCATTCCACAGTTCTCAGGTTGCACATAACAGTACCAAAGAGTAGAACACACTCAAACACTAGACTTCCAGCCATTCCTCCAGGCCTCCAGCAGGCATCAACAAGGACAACAAGATGATAGGACCAAGAATTGAGTAAAGTGCATGGCCGGTCCTTAAACTTGTACACGTGTGTCAACCCGGTCCATAAAGTTAGAAAGTGTGTTGTTTAGGTCCATAAACTTTGTTTGGGTCTCATATTCATCCAAGAGGGTATGGATCTGTACCCGCTTACACAAATATAACTTGATTGCTTAGAATAAAAGAATTTAGGGGCTTATATATAAAAATCTACTAGACACAAAATTATCACTAATATATTTATAAACTTCGTAAGGGGTTGTATTGAAAAAGAAACAATTTCTTCCTCTCGAGTCTCGACTCGCGTCCCAGTCCTCACGCCGGGCGCCGGCGCCGCCGCGCAGGGCGGCGCGTGGCGTTAGCCCCGCCTAGCCGGCGTCTGCATCTCCGCCCGCGGCGTTTGTTTGCTGCTTTGCTGCCCCATGGCTTCTACGGAAGACGCTCCAGTCAGACACGCGGAGCTAGCACTGGTGGGTGGTGGCCATGGACGTCGTCGCCTCGTCGGCTCCAAGGCGCTGAGCGGGCTGCGATCTGGCGGCGGCAGCGAATCAATGGACTGCGGTGGCACGGCCCGGCGTGGCGGTGGAGGAAGAAGCAAGACCGGGCGGCGTGCACGCTCGCCTGCCCGGCGTGGCGGCATGGCCCGTCTTGCTGCACTGCCGGGCGTGGCAGCAATCGGCGGCCCGGTTCTGGCTTGCCCCCAATGAGATGGCGCGGCCCACACGCCGCCTGCTTGGTGTGGCAGCGGCGGGGGTGGTTCGGCGGCCTGCACGCTAGCTGGGCACTAGTAGTTGCGCTGGCGCAGGGAGCAACTCCCCTTCGCGAGCTCGCGAGTGCCGAGCTTGGTGCTGCACCTGACCAAAGATAGTTGCACGGCGAGCTGACCATGCCAGAGAGGTGAGAGATAGAGCTGACACGTGGGGCTATAACTGTTTGGATGAATATGAGACCCAAACAAAGTTTAAAGACCCAGATGGCACACTTTGTAAGTTTATGGACCGGGATGACACACGACAACAAGTTTAAGGACCGGCCTTACACTTTACTCACCAAGAATTCAAGATGCAATACCAGTGCTGATCAATCCTTAGAAATGGCCAGTGCACCAATTTCTGAAAAAATACTATGTTTCAATTAGTACTCACAGGAAGCATCAATTACTCATTTCTTTGCAACAAGTGATCATGATAAACTCAATAAATGATAACAACTAAGAATTAGCAATAAAAATTACCTTCCTCAAGCTTGGTCAATGCTTCTTCGTCCTCCTCAACACCTTGGTAGTAGTTTCCACGAAGCCAATCATTTGTACAAACTAACCGCTCAACCATTGTTGGTGTCAGCGAGGTCCTAAAATCATCAAGTGTTCTTCCACCTGCACTGAAGGCTGACTCAGAGGCTACTGTTGAGATTGGGATTGCTAGAAGATCACGGGCCATACGAGACATTATGGGCAGTCTAGTAGCACTGTCCTTCCACCATTGTAGAATGTCAATTGGTTTTGAAGGATCCTCTCTATCTTCTGAAAGGTACTTGTCTAGTTCAGATTTCACAGTGCCACTGCCACCCCCGTTATTGCTCATCTGTTGTGCAATTATGGAGCTCATAAGTCCAAAGCTCACTGCTGGTGTGTCTTGAGTTGAAGGCACCTTGTCACTTAGAGTTGGAGCATACAGTTCTTTGAACTCCTCAAACATAACACGAAAGAAAGTGTTCACTGTACCCCACAATTTCTCTCCTATTTCATCCCCAAACATAACCAAAGTAGCCATCTTGACAAATGATCCATGAAAAAAAATCGCGGGCTATAGAATTTAGCGGGAGGTTAGCCAAAACGCTATTAGCGCACTATGGCGCTATAGCGCGCTATAGCATGCTATTTGGCATTGCGACAGGTGCTTCTGGCCGCTATTAGCGCACTATTTTTTTCATGGCATACGATGATAGCTTGAATTGAGGATCAACAGCAACACAGAAAAAAAAAATAATGATGTTAAGCAACTGATCCCCCTTGTCTTTCTCTCCTCTCTTCTCTCTATCTCCCAGCCTCTCTCCATACTTCTCTCCCCAATATTTGTAATACTTCACTAACATTCTCTCACTCATTTCCTTGCGTAAAGTATCTTCACTGGTACACCATTGTCTAAGCAAAACCAAAACATGAGCAATCTCATGAAAGTATGTGTGAGATGTTGGATGACTTGTGGCAGAAACACGAAGGGTCGGGTCATAGAAGTGCTTAAGAAACTGAGCCATTTTCCTTGTCTGTTCCCAATCAGCTTTGGTTGGAACGCCTGGACCATTCTCACTCTCTTGTTCTAGCATATAGTATGGATCTTCATCACTATACCTCTCAAAGGCTTTCTCATACTGTTGTGCAATATTTAGCATCAAGTAAGTGGAGTTCCACCTTGTGCAAACATCTAGGTTGACAAGTTCTTTGGTTTGAACCTTTGCTAACTCGGCACATTTCTTAAACTTCACTAACCTAGATGCTCCACTCCTAATGTACTTAACAGCAGCTCGAACACGAGTAACTGAGTAACTGCTTCGCCTGCCTGCCGGAACCGCTGCTGCACGGTGGTTGCGCCGCCGCCTTGAGCTAGGGTTAGGGTTACGGGGACAGGGGAGGGGACGGGAGTTGAGTTGAGTCGGGGAGATAGAGTTGAGCTGCGGCTACGCGATAGAGTTGAGTCGGGGAACTAAGGGGAGATAGAGTCGGCGTTGTGGGCTGGGCTGTCCCGCCAGGATTGGGCTGGATTCACTGGAATACCCTCAAAAGCTAAGTTCGGTTTTTTACTGGGTGGTCGGTTCGGTTTCACCCTGAAACCGAAGCCTAAGCCGAAAACTGAAATACACAAATCTGAAAACCAAGTCGAACCAAAAACCAGGATTTTGGGTCGGTTTCGGTTCAGTTTGGTTCGATTTTCGGTTTAAAAGTGCCCGGGGAGAACCCAACTCCACATGTGAAGTCATGAAAAATACGCTTTCACGGGGATGGGCTAAGGGTGGAGCTGAAGAAAAACAGCTTCCACTTGCTCATGGATGCCGACCACCGGCTTTGCTTCTTCCTTTGTGTTGGTGTAGACAAAATGACAGTAGTAGATAAGGCAAAGCATGGCGAGACCAGATAAGGCAGAGAGAGAAGATGGATAAAACAAAATTAAGGGATGAAAAAAGGAAAAAACTATATTATGGACAATTCACAATTTTTAGAGGTTATTTTACTAAACGACCTCGACATATTCAACCATACTTGGTCCGCGCCTTTGGAGTGGAGACAAAGGGGTGTTTGGTTGCTAGCCACACTTTGCCACACTTGTTAGGCAAGTTTGACTAAATTTGGCTAGTGTTTCGGTTGGTGACAAAGCTTACGTAAGATTCTTTTAAGCTCTACATGTCATAGAGTAGAAAAATGTGGCAAGATTTCTTTAGGCAAGGTAAAAGTGTGGCCACCAATTTCTTTTGCCACACGTTGCCACACTTGCCTAAGGTTAGTTGTCGGCAAGGAACCAAACAACCCAAAATGACACAACAGATTGTTGTGTAGGAGAAACAACATAATTGCGCCTATGTGCATCACATCTTGGACCCGAGGTTAAGGTTACGTACAACCTCCATCAAGATTTAGTGGCGCATACTTACTTGATTGGAATCCGAGATGGAACCAGGGCCTAGCAGCGGCCATGCCCCCAGCACAGTAGATTTCATGTAATACCTATATAAATAAATATTTGAATTTATAGGATAAAAATATCAATTGCACCCTTTTTTATTTAAAATATTATGATTTGGTTAGAAGTAGTGTAAATTTTTTTCCTAAGCCAGTGAAACGTATAATTATGTATATTTTTATTGCACTAAAAAAATACGAGCACATTTGTCCGACCCCCTTAATCAAAATCTCTGGTTCCGTCTCTGATCGGAACAGATACATGGATACAGCATCATTAGCTGAAAACTTACAAGAGCACGTACTGACTTTGGATCGGAACGAATCCATCATGAAAACTTACAAGAGCATAGTGGAATTTGGGAAGTAATTTTGGGCTCTAAACACGCCCATGAAGAAGCATCTATATATTGGTACCGTACCGTACGTGCCTGTGGTCGACACGTCGACGCACAGATCGACCGGTTCAGGCTGCTCTGCTCGTCGTCGCGGCGTCGTGAGGCCGCCACCAACCGTTTCATCCTTCATCGGCCGGCGGCATCGGCCGGCGAGGTAACCCGGACGCCATGCAACGCAGCTTTCCTGGTCATCCGCACGGTGTCGTGGTAGGCACCGAATCTTTTCCCCCTAATGTTGGCAGTCCGCCGCCAAGCACTGGCAATACCGGAACCAGGTGCAGCGGCCGTCCAAGTGGCCGTGATCCTTGCAGGTCGCCTTGCAGTCAGCGTCGACGCAAAAAAAGTGGTGGTTGTCGTCCTTCCAGCAGCCGTCGTCTTGAGCAGTCGACACCGTCATGCCTGCGAGAGAAACGACGGCACGAAATCACATGAAAAAACCCAGCTCGCTCGCCATCCGGAAGAACCAGGGATGACAGCGACGCTCACTGGAGGCAACGATGAGCAGCACAAGAAGGGCACGGCACACCGCGGGCTTCCTCCGAGCCTCCATGCAGGGCGCAAAGAATGTGGACGAATCGATCCAACGAACGCCACGGGTCCAAGGAACAACGCAGCGGCGGCTTACTTTTGGCCTCGCAATGATGCTCTGTTCTAGGAGTATTTTGTTGGTGTGGACTTGTAAGGCAGTAGCGCTCCATAAATGGCAGAGGTCGTGAGGCCCAGAGAGAATGTAGGCGCTCAAAGAAACCAGAGGTCAAGCGGGTAAACCGCCAACAAGCCGAACGTTCCTCAGTCATTTTCTAGCTCGTTTCAACAATAGCAGTCGGCCGCTAAATCAGACGCAGAATCGCTTCTCAGGTAAATCAGGCGTCTGCGCTCGCACAAAGCGCCCTGGGGCTGGACATGGCCAAAAGAAGACTGCACAATGGCACGAGTCCGATTCAGATCCAGGCCTATCCGTTTTTAAAAGCCTATCCTGCTCCAAGAACTCTGTTTAGATCCTTGGGCACGATCCTTTTACCGGCGTTCGGGCATATTCATCTCGCCCGCGCTCGCTGCCTTGTTGGATTGTGATCCTTGGGCACGAGCACGATCCTTTTACAGCCTTGGGGCCAGTTTATCTAGTCTACCCTCGCTGTTGCTTGACGGATTGTTCTGGCCGCCCAGTCACGTCACTAGTAAATCCACGTCCTGTCTTGCAGGGCATTGACTGCTTACAAGCGTTGAGTAAGTGCTTACTCCTTATACTTGAGTAGTTATAAAAAAAATATTATGAAATCATCACTACACCAGTCTACTTAAGTTTTGCATCGAAACTATTATATAGCAAAATAGAAGAACAAAAGCCATGCATGCTCAGAGTGTTTCACTCCTAAGCTCCATTTCTGAAACTGCAAAAAGAAAATAACTAAATAAGAGTGTATCTCCACTGACTAGTATACAATATAAATAAAGACACACTTTTACTTACAATAATGACCAGTACTGAGTTACAACTTTTACTGTATTATCAGTAACACTGAAAAAAAATAGAGGCCGTGCAAACATACACATCTTTCTACATAATAACGAGAAAAAACTACAAATAGAACCATATTGGATGCACCCTGAAAAAGACTGAATGCTTGAACAAATGCAATGAACACTATACATTTGCATCCCAACTATAAAATGGAATTTATTTGAAATAATGCAAACATTAACACTACGGTCTTCTGTTTTTTTTTTTCCTGAACATAAAAAGGGCCATGCAAATGAATAATGAAGCAATTACTAATAATGATGACAGCTTTAGAATACTGAAAGTAAATAATAGGATTGAAAACAACGATATTGGCTAGTAACTGAAAACAACTCGCCTATAGCTTCTCCTGGGGTTTTGCAACTCGCTTATCAACTACCATAGTCGCTTCCTTCGATTTTGCTACTTCCCGAGTGTAACGTAACCTCCTAATTCTTGGGCCCACCTGCACTGTCATTGTCCCAAAGACCTCAAACAAAAGAGTGCGGATGCACCCAATAACTTAAGAAGCACAGCCGAGTGTCATCGGAAACCCCGATTACACCACTCATACCAGGATCAACAAAGGAGTAGCTACAACATTACAACATTTATTACAAAAATATAGATCGAGTGCGGAAGAATAATAACATTAATTTTACAAAATGTGAGTAAGTTACATTTGAGTAAACTTAACTTAACCTTGGTTAAACAAAGACGAGTCAAGACTGCAACAAAGGGTTAACAAACCCCGATGCGGGAGTACTCAACAAGACTTACCCGACTAAAGAAAATAGGAGAAGACTCGGGAATGTTGGGTCTAATAGGATTCAAGGTAGGGCTTTTAGCAAGAATCAAGGACTCTTTTCTTTAAAAAAAGCTTACTAATAGTGAATCCTTACTTTCAACATTTTTTTAATCATCATTTACCTTTAACTACTATCATCTAAATAATCTTACAAGAAAGTACAACCTTTCTTGTCCATCTCATCACTTATTCCTTCTCTTCATAGTTTCATAATTAATCTACGATGTAAGAAGGAAACCGAGTCTTCATGTCCGAGAAGCACGGCGATTTCGAAATCGATTAACCCGGTTGGGAGTTCTTACCACACGACATATGTAGCACTTAAGCTTGCATATATTAACCCTTTCTTGGATACTCAAAACGGAACCGCGTCCCCACGCCACCCGAGAAACACAGTACACCTCACACCCGAGAATCTAACCACACGAGCATCCGGGACTTTAACCCACGAGTGTACACGCTACTCCCCGCCATCTCTCCACTCCCGGTCTTGCGGTTGTATCGTTTTCGATTTGACACCCCGAGATCGGGCTTACCGGAGTATGTGGTCGATACTAGTTTTCGACCGACCTAGGGTGACACCTGTGCAGACGTGCCATTGGCCAAAAGACCTCAGCGCGCGATTTGCGTTCCAAAGTCTCGGTCCACATTGCCTACAACGAGCGGTCCTTAATCGACAAGCCGGAAATACTACACCGAGACTCCATTCTCGATTGCAAATTACCCGACCGGTCTCAATTTCAATACCATATCCCAAAGATGGTTTCATCATATAACATCCTTGTTCATCAAATGCCCATTCGGGTTATCTCTAGAGACTTGTCACATTTTGACTCAAAAGTCTAACTAATTTAGCATGGCTAAGCAATTATAAGCATTTTTACCAAAACGGGTTATCAAGGTAGATATCGAAATAATCAAGGGTTGGTAATGCATCAATTAGGTTATCACACAACTCCTATCACCTAATGCGAAGTGTATAAAGCAAAGGTGATATAAAGCTTTGTAAAACACAAGGAATGTTTAAATGAACCGGGGCTTGCCTGTGTTGCGTGGAAAGTCGATTCAAGAAAGATTGTCGAAGTCAAACTTGACATTATCCTTGTCGATGGACGGATCTTCTCTAAAGCTTGATCATCGCGAACCATATACACACACCTTCTCCAAAGCTTCATCAACACGATCCGACTCACTCTCGTATACTCTACACGTAGATGATGATGCATGCTTTAGCGTGATGGAATGGTAAACATGATGCGTGATGATGCATGAAATAATAAACATCTTAAGTACAACTTTCCTTCACGATAAAGTTGTAACCCAACAAAACCAACTTGTTGAACTACTCTACAAGATATCATCACCATTGCCTAAGGAGTTCTCAAGGACCATTTGATTGTGGTATGATCCAAGATTCACAAAACAATCCAAAGTCACACAAAAATCTAAGTCGTTATACACTAAACATCACCTTTAACAATTAAATAAATAAATAAACTTTGTCAAAATGATCCCAAGCTTTTTGTGCAGATAGATCATAGCATAAAACAGTGTCAAAATAATTTTCATGATTTTCGGATAAATAAAATAATTATTAAAAATCAAGGAAGATGCATTTTTCAATTAAAATTTGTATTTTTAAATCATGCCCAAACTATTTAAAATTCAAGTTTAATAATTTTCCTAGATAGTACATATGATGGGAAGGCTACATAAAAATTTTCATGATTTTAGAACTCACATTTGAATTTATATGAATTTTGGAAAATCGGACACTATTCAAATAAAAGAAATTGAATAAAACATTTCATTAATAAAAAGGGTTTCGGGTTGAAACTGGCCCGCACTGTACACGGTCCAGTACTGTTCATTTAGCCTGATACTATTCACTATGGGCCGATTTTATTTTTATTTTGGCCCATTCATTGATTCGCCCAACATCGCTGACTAGTGGGCGGCCCGGGGGCCAAAGTAGCCCAGCCAAAGATCGTGGCTTTGCCAGCCGTGTGCGCCCACGGTCATGGCTGCCGGCGGTGACCGCGCGCGACGGCGCAGCGTGTGTTCCGCCGGCGATGGGGTGGTAGCGGTGAGACTAAAGGCATAGAAATGGAAAGGAGCTCACCGCGGTCACGGTGCGGCGCCGCTTAGCCGGACGAGATGGACCGGAGAAGGGTCGACGGCGGCGATGGCGGCTCGGACGGCGGCACGACGGGCGTTCCGGTGGTGCGAGGCGTCGGCCGAGAAAATAAAAAGGTCGATCACGACCACGACACCAAGGCGGATCGGTTTGTGAAGAAAGATCAATTGGAGGCTCACCGGAGCAAGGACAACGACGGCGGCGAGCTCACGGCGGCGCTGTGGACGTCGTCGGAGAAGATGAACTCGTGGCGCTGGGCTTCGGAAGACGAAAGAGGACCGGCCGCGTGACCGGGCGGCGGGTGAAAGTCGTCGGCGACGGTGGCTTTTCGAAAAGAGGAAAAAATGACGACCCCGGGCCGTCCTATTTATAGAGGAGAGGGAATGGGGAGGTAGCCGGGAGCTTCACGAGCGCCTCCGTGGTGGTCGTTCGAGAAAGGGCGGCGGTGGACGGCGGCGCGGGAGGTTTGGCGCCCGGCGGTGGCGGCCGGGGATAGGGCGAGCCCCTTTTTCCCCCAAAACACCGTAGCGGCCCGATTTCAACCCTAATTTCAAAATTGCTCCCAAAAATTGAATAGAACTCGAAATTTGGCCAAAAGAAAAGTTTCTCCATTTTCAAAGATCTACAATTTTCATAATTGGAACATTTTCAAATTCGGCCTCCAAATTGGACTTTTTGAAATGGGGTCAAAAAGTAAGAAATTTAAATTCAAAATTACTTTTAAAATTATATAGAAACTTGAAAAACTTTGTACATATCTTTTGTTCATCACAACAAGATCTACAAACTAGCTTTTGAAAGTTTTGTCAAATTTTGCTTAGATTTTGAAATAAGGAAAAGGGGGGGTAAATAGGGTTTTGTCGAATTCAAAATTACTTTAAATTTTTGGAACGAAACTTTGAAAACTCAAAATACCCAAAATGTTCAACTTTGAAAACTCTACCATTTCACTTTTTGTGACCACCCTCAAATTCTTGATAAATTTTGAATAAAAAAGAAAGAGGGACAAACTAGGGTTTCAAATCGGGGGTTCCGACGGGGGGGGTAACTTTCGGATTTTGATTCTTTTCGCGTCTTTTCGACCGACAACTTAACCAAACATAACTAAACTTATTTTTGTCCAAATCCATAGCTTAATCGGTAAATAACACCGGGGTGTTACACTAGGGTTTCTTGCGATGGCTCCGAAAACAACCGCCACCGAGAGGGGCATTCATCGACAACCAAACCTCTGTGGTATTCTTTCTTGCGAGCCTCGTTGGAGCGGTTGTTTGACAGTGGAGAGGCGATTATGAGCCCTCTAGCTATCTTGTTACTATAGATCTAGTTGAGCTTGGTTCACTCTGCAGAGACAGGGCAGCAGGCCCATGCCCCCCTCCACACATTGGATTTTTAAATAGTCTTATAAAGTTTGTTAATTAGATCACAAAAAATATGAAATTGATCTCTTTTTTTAATCATAATATTGTGAAAATGCAAAAAATAATCTTTTTTTTGGTTATGAGTACTAGCTACACATGCAATTTATGTGTGTCATCATATTTGTTCGGCCCCCTTAATCAAGGTCGCTAGTTCCATCTCTAGTTCTTGTACTTGCTCTGTCCTAGTATATAAGGCATAATCACCTCTGGTTGAAAGACCTAACACATTTAATTCTCTCTCTCAACACTATATTGATGTTTGTGCGTGTAGAGAAACATGTCTTATATGATGGGACATAAACAAATGGTTACGCTTAGGATGAATGGAGTATCCGTTACGAGGTTTTTAAAAAGTGGAAATCTAGCCACATGTGTGTGTGGGGGGCAAGTCGCGATGCACGTGAGCTAACCAGGTCACCACACTAGCAGTACGACACTATGAAGGTTTTGCAACTTCAAAACTAAGTGAGAAATGACGAACAATGGGATAAGAGAAAATGGATGGGAGTAAAGGACAACCGTGAAACCGAGAATGATACATATAAGTGATGTGAGTATAACGGAATAAAAGAGGGAATGTGAAAAAAGAAATTATCATACTTTTAATTTTTTGATTAGTTAGGGTCTGTTTGATTGGAGGGATTAGGGAATAGAGACTAATAGGAACTAAAAATTAGTCTCTAGCCCCTCCTAAGAGTTTATTGAACTAGGGACTAAATAAGACTAAACATTAGTTTCTAATCCTCTTATTTGGTAATTTAGTGACTAACATTTAGGCCCTGTTTGTTTCATGGGACTAGGGACTAGAGACTAAATGAGACTAAAAATTAGTCCCTAGTCTTTTTCAAAGAGTCTATTAAAATAGAGACTAGTCCCATGTTTGGTAATTTAGAGACTAAATGAGACTAAAAATTAGTCCCTAGTCCCTAATCCCATGGAACCAAACAAGCTCTTAGTCCCTAGTTCCTAGTCTAATATGAACCAAACAGGGCCTCAGGAATATAAATATAGATTTCACCGTAAGAAGAGGAAGAAACGATGCATCACCTTACATTTTCTTATATGATCGGAGAACTAATTACAGTCTAAACTGATAGTTTGTGCACATTTCCCTAATAGTACCTGCAGGGTAAGACATCTCCAGGCATTGTGCTCAGAAAAATACCTTTCTACGGAGGTCGAGAAAACCCCGGCCCGAACCTCAACAGTAATAGGATTACTCACCAGACGTTACAAATTAAACATAATAACTCTTTATTTATTCTATCTATTATCAGGGCATCAGATGATATATAGAATGTGTATACCTATATGTGCAGAGAATTTCTGCACTCAAGCCACCTCATCAGTTTCTGTTATCCTTCATCAGCTGCGTCAACGTTACGGGCGTCGCCGGCGTTGATGAGAAACCACCGTGCAGCTTGCCGCTCCTGTTCTCGCCGCTAACCCTGGGGCTGCCGCCGTCCGCTCCTAGTCCGATGGAGAGCTTGCTCAAAGCCTTCCGTGCGTCAGTGCAGTACTTCTTGCTCGTGTCAAGCAACGACGACACGCCCCATCGACGGCTCGGCAAGTCGTCGCGGTCGCGGCCTCTCTTCTTTTCTCCACGCGGCGGCGGCATCATGTCGCTGCTAACGGCTTGGCTATCTTTGTTGATGACATCGCGCAGGGTGGTGGTGACCCGGCGACTGTGCGAAGGTGAAGGCACCTCGGCTCTGGCGCGAGTCGTCGTCGTGTGCTGCGCCGCCAGGCTCCTGAACCCGCACACCGCCGGCTTTGCGCTCCAGGGGAAAAACACCATGAGGCCACAGGCTCTTGGCGTCATCTCCTCAGCGTCCGCATCCATTTTGATCCGCTGCATCAGCTGCATGGGGACGTTGTCGTTGAGGAGCCTCGGCGTCCACCGACGGTCACGGTCCTCGTTGTGACTGTGGCGCATGTTGCCCCGACGCGGTTGTCTTGGACGCCTGCCCGAGGCCGACAAGTCGGTGGCATCCGCGCCGGGGTGTTGGGTTCGTGTCCTGTCCTCGGCGAAGCTCGATGCGCGGCCGACGAAGATGTCCTCGAAGCGCTTCGACGTGACCCGGTCGAACGAGCCGGTCGGCTCCGGCGAGGAGATCTTGTCCAGCGCGTCGGAGAAGGACCTGTCGTCGTCGTCGTCGTCGTCGCTGCTCGCCTCGCTCGTGTTGCCGTAGTACATGTTCCTGGAGAGGTACGGCTGTAGTAGGCGCCCCGGCGGCGGCCTCGGCGGCGGCATCATCGGCTGCGCCTTCTTGCACGTGCTGTTCTTGGGCACGCCCGGGGAGCTCTCCCAGGAGAACGGCACCTTCGTCCGCAGCGGCGACGCGTCGCGGCGGCAGCGCATTCTTCGTAACGCCTCGACAGAGGTGCACGAGCGGCGAGGCGTGGGCAGCGGCGAGTCGAGCAGCGGCGGCGGCTGCCCGTCGGTATTGTTGCACTCGCTCTCCGTGGCGCGCTTGGTGATGATATGATCCATGGATCACATACGACGCGGGCCAGACAGAGCAGAAGTGTAGCTACTGTGCGTGATCATGCGTCGCCGGCATATACTAAGGTGGTGGCCGGGGAGGTTTAAGAGTGCACGCGAAGACTGTAGCCAAGCCGTTGAGCCGATGCCGCCGACGCAAGCTTTTTTCTGCGAAAAAGTAGAAGAGGTGCGGTTGGGCTGTAGCGTCGTGGACGGTGGTGTGTCAGAGCTCCTTTGCTCGCTGCCCTGCCCGTGAGTGTGCTCAAGAGCTTCTTAATGGCGGAGGTTGCCGACCGAAAGGAAGGAGACGATCGTGCCAATTGGATCCTTCTCTTCCCGTGTGAACAATTGTTGGAACTGTTCTTTTTCCTCTTGATATTATTTGAATTTCCAACGACTGTCATATTTAACCTTCTAAATTTTTGCTGCAACTTTGAAATCTTCCAAATTTCAGCGAACTCCTCTATTTCAACCAAACAAAATCGACGAAAAGATTCATAGTTTCTTTGAAAAAAACTTCAAAGATTCAAAGTTCATGCAAGAGGCAAGGGAGTTTAGTTGCTAATGGTGGAAGTTTCATTTTATTTGGGGAAGTTTCATCTCCATCCTTTGATTTTGTGCGTATCACAGTCCTGATCTAAACTTCGAGCCATGATGGGCTGAAAGGTTATCCGATAGATGAGGCCCATAAGAAAACGCAAATGGGCCTTCTGGTGCTATAGAGCAACAAGAACCTAAAACCCGCATTCCCCACTGGCGAGGAACGATTCCCTTCGCAGAACCGTACTGTTCCCCTCAAACCCCAGCCAGCCATGGCGATCGCGGCGGATTCTGCCGCCGATCAAGACCTAAACCCTGTACCCGACGAGGCCGCCGGCCAATCCGTTGAGGCACCCGCGTACCCCCGACCACGGGGAACCCAATGCGGATCCTGCTGACTTGGAGTACGAGGATGAAGAGGAGGAGCTGGACGGGGAGGCGGCGGAAGCGGTGAACAGAGAGAAGGTGGAGGCGGTGTTCCGGCGGCTGTCGGAAGCCCCGTTGGGATCCGCGTCCACGAAGTTATCATCAAAGGCAACACCAAGACCCGCGACGCGCTCATCGAGGCGGAGGTTGTGGGGCTCATCCGCTCCGCCGCCACCGTGCAGGACCTGGTGCGCATCGCCAGCATCGCCAACGCGCGGCTCAACCGCCTCGACGTGTTCGACTCCGTCCACGTCGTCCTGGATGCTGGCCCTCCCGAGCTGCCCGGCACCACTAACGTCATAATCGAAGTCGTCGAGGCCGCTAACCCCATCGCTGCAAGCGTCGGCTGCTTCTCTAAGCCGGAGGTTAGTGAACTCTCGGAAATATTAAAGTGCACGGGTAGACTCTAAGAATTTGATGAAGTGAAGAGCATCACACTTTGTTTAGAGGCAATTTGATATTGCATTGTCCCATTGTTAATTTCTTACCTATAGAGATGTAATTTGGTATTATATTCTTCAAATTTGTAAATACTCAGCTCTTTTCTTCAGCTGGTAATGTGTTGGAGACGAAAATATTCTGGAAAAAAATGTACATATGCTATGATTTGGATTCTGTAGTATGCTCATGCTTCAGCTATTATTTTAGGGTTATGTACATCTTACATCTTTCCATGACTACTAAGTCTACTATATGGTGTCCTAAAACAATGACGCTTGAGCTGGATATGCTGCCATCCAACACCTGGCGGCAGTAGGTCCATGGCCCTATGCAGCTATTTGGTGGCTGATCTGTTGGTTAGCACTAGGCGCATTAACTGCCACTCCACTAAGCTGCCTGATTGTGGCAGCCGAGAGCCACAGTTGCACAGTGCTCACTGCTTATGTGTTGTTCATATTGAGTTTTAGATGAGCAGAAAAGATTTTGAAGGCTTTTGTTTTGTTGTGTCTGATTAGGAGTTCAGGACATGGTCATTACAATAATATGGTATAGTCATTTGGATAATGTTATGATCTTTAAAAGTTGAATCTCTTTTTGCTGATTAATGATGTTTCTGCTGCGCTTTGATTTTCCAATTAATAACCACAAGGTAATGTTCAGAGAGAAAAAGCATGCAATCCTGACTGCAGTTAGAATTCCTTTTAAATGGTTTGAGTTGATTTGATGCATCTCAACTGTTTTTGTAAATTTAGGATTTATCTGCAAAGATTCACCTTTCCTGTTACAAAAGTAGGATCTATATTCATCCTACCTTTTGCAATGGAATCCTGCAGTTAAGTTGCTTACTATGTGCTACTCTTTGTACTTCTCTCCACTGAATATAAACTTGAGGATTTAAATTGTAGGTATTTTGAAGGACCAAATAAATTTACAAGCACAATTCCCTTCTGAATCGTGCATACCAATATAGCTGGCATTTTGTCTTCAAGCTAACATCTTTATTTTAACAACGCTTTGACAAGCACCATTACCTTCTGAACATAACAATATAGCTGGCATTTTGACTTCAAGCTAACCTCGTTTCTTTAACTTTGCTTAAGCCTTTTGTGCATGTCATGCTAAAGTTGAGCATTATTGGACTCATACCATTGCCAACCTAACAGCTGATGGATTGATTGAACGGCTTGATTTTATCTTCAGGCAAGGTCATGGGCACTTGAAGGATCAGTCAGATGGAAGAACATATTTGGTTATGGCGACATCTGGGATGCTTCGGGGGCATATGGGTGGGACCAGTCATCAGAGATAGGCATTGGAGTATCCCTGCCAAGATTTAGATCAATACCAACCCCCTTGACTGCTCGGGCATCACTGTTGTCTAATGACTGGCTGAAATTCTCATCGTACAAGGAACGTTTGCTTGGTCTATCCTTTGGTTTGCTTTCAGGCGTGCACCATGATTTATCTTACAATCTCACTTGGCGTACCTTGACTGATCCTTCAGAAGAGGCATCACAATCCATAAGAAGACAGTTAGGACATAACCTTCTTTCTGCATTAAGATATACATATACAGTAGATCAGAGGGATTCCAATCTCAGGCCAACCAAAGGATATGCATTTGTCTCAACTTCACAAGTTGGTGGTCTATGGGGCAGCAAAGGATTGAGATTCTTCCGCCAGGTTCTTTCTGAACCAAGCTTCTTTAATTTATATTTCTGAAAGTTTGTCTAATCTTTTGTATCCTTGCTTTTCAGTTTATGAATTTTAACTACCTATCATTTTGTCCTGTTTATTTTCTATACTGTTGCTAGTGAGGTATCTGAGAAGTAAAGCATGAAGTTGAAAAAAATGTATTTTGCACTTTCATACCAGCATTACTGTTTGATCAAACTGCATTCTTAAATCAAAGTATACAAGTTCTCTATGGAGATCTCTAACACACTTGATTTGTGTTTTGGAGAAGAGCAAGCAATATATTTAATGGGGTTCAGTTGGACTGGTGTGATGATTTTTGGGGGTGGGTTGGGGGGGGGCATCATAAACTTGGATCCCCATATCCCAACAGAGGCATTTCTTGGCACACTTATTATTTAGTCACTGATCCTGATATGTTCCTAGTTTTGGTTTCTTGACAACGGATCCAATGTTTCAGTAGTGCCTATGAACCATAAGATTGTTTTTGTAATAAGTTGGGTGTTGTTTGATTGTTTTTTACTTAATCTGTTAATTCTAATGAATCATATATGATACTATGCATGGTTAAAGATTCTCATGTCAATTAATATATGCAATAGAATAAAGGCTAAAGTTGCCCAACAAGATCTAAGGGTCTAAAGCATGAATGGTTATTGGCATTTTAGATGATGTACATCTACTTCTAAACTTTAATTACTGAAATCATGTAGGGCTGTGCACCATTGAGCATCATCACCTGAAATCCTTTTTTTTACCCAGGAGTTTGATATTCGTGGGGCTGTTCCATTGGGCTTTTACAATGCTGCCCTAAATGCTGGCATCTCAGCAGGGTTGATTTTACCATTGGGGAGGGGGTTTATGGAATCACCTTCATCTGTACCTGATAGATTTTTCCTGGGAGGGCATTCTTCTCCAGTAATCAGTCTTGGTAGTTTAACTTCTCTACTGGGTTTCAAAACAAGAGGAGTTGGGCCAACAGAACTACGGAGATTTGTCCCAAGTGAATCTTGTACAGATGAATCTGCAGCCTCTCCAGGATGGGATTATTTGGGAGGTGATTTTGCAGTTTCTGCATTTGCTGATCTATCCTTTAATTTGCCCTTAAAGTTATTCCAGGATGCTGGCATACATGGCCATGCATTCCTAACTGCTGGAAATCTCGCCAAGCTGTCTGAGGGTGAGTTCAGAAATTTCTCATTTTCCAAGTTTGGGCGCACATTTAGGAGCTCAGCTGGTGTTGGCATTATCATACCCACTAAGCTTCTGCGTGTGGAGGTATGTTTTTTTTTTTACTCCGTAGGTCCAATCGAACTTTCCTGTATAAAATAATCATTGATTCAACTGATCCATTCTCTTGGTCATGTGTTTCCCAGGTAAACTACTGTTACATACTGAAGCAGTTTGAGCGTGATCGTGGAAAGACTGGGATTCAGTTCAGTTTCTCGTCTCCAATGTAGATGTCATGCGTGGTACAAATGTGTTTCTGCAGCAGTTCTCCGTGCCAATGAACAATGTCATGCTGAGCATTTCCACTCGTTTGTTTTTTCTGGCTGAATCGTCATTTTAACAAGTAGGAGTGCTTAGTGCAGCAAATCAATATCCGGATGATTTGATCTTTTGTATCAAGCACGTTCTTAACCATTAGAACTGGAAGAGTTACCTTGCTAACGGTTATTGTGAACTGTGCTTGTTTCATGGTCGATGAAACAATACGTAAACTAGAGGGGAACCTCACCGCTCGCTTTGCGGGAATTAAAAAAAATGCAATGATCATAAGGGAAAAATTTTTATGATATCATGTCTCTACCTGATAGGGATATATGAGCTTATTACGATAGTTGAAATAACAAAGTATTGAGTCTACACAGCTAATTTTAAGACCAAAGTGTGAAGTTATTTGACTTGCTATATCTGTAGCGAAGTTGAAGACCAAATAGATAGCAAAGAATTGAAGACCAAATAGATAGCAAAGAATTGAATGTAGTGTATAAAGAGATTACAAATAAGGATGATATAATCTGTACATTGCCAATAGGTTCACAAAAGTTATAATTACCATCTGGCAATTCTACCTACGTGGTTGAATAATAAAGAGGTGTGGAAACCGGCTCTAGTTTGTACTCTAATCAATTGATCTTGTGTACATAGCCTAATGCAGGGTTTAGAACCTGATAGTAAAAAATTAAAAGGAGGTTGACTTCTTTTGGTAGGATGCAAATAGATCAACCAAGGATTTGCTAGAACGGCAAGGTAGGCTCATGCTGCAGATGGCCTGAAGTTGTTGTTGCATCATGAATAATCAAAAACCCCAAGTCCATTTCCATCTGCTCTACTGTCAACCAGCCCTGAAATGAAATACAGGCCACGACCCTTTCATGAAAAAAAAAGACCGACTCTGAACTGAAAAACAGAGTAGCAGTGCAAAAACAGCAATGTGAATTCCACTCAGCCTTATTTTGACTGTAAACCTGTGAACTTAATGCTTATAGGTTCAACACGCTACACATGCATTTATATTTCAAAAAAAAAAAATCAATAGAACCACTGAAACTTACTACAATAAATGGAAAACAAAGTCAATATTTACCTGGAGGATGACACTTTGCAGGGTACTTACAAATTTATCCTTTCCATGTACTATCCAGCAAACTATACATCAAAGTTCAGAAGTCATTCCCAGTTCAATGTTCCAAAGAATCTAGTTTGGCCATTTGGGCAAAAGTAGAATGGCTTGCATAAATCACACAGAGATAAGCTCCTGCAACCATTCTTGAACATGTGATATATACATGCCATACAAATTGGAGATACCTGCGCAAAAGGAAAGGACTCATCATCATCAGGACTACCAATACCAGGGACAGTGTTCTAAAAAATGTGTTTGATGGCCTACGAACATAGCACACAGTATTAGGAAGCATACTTCTTGTGGGTATTTCATCGAGCACTTGAGGACCACAGAACAGCAAGCAGCAAAGGAGACAATAGTTGGGGGCCTTCGAATGTGCACTTACCTTGTTGACGACAAAGGGAAGCGTGTTTTCTTATGCGGTGGCGGAGCGTGTGGAGGCCTCAGGCTGGCAGAACACCATGAGGAGTTGAGGGCGCATGAGGAGTGCGGCATGACGTTGAAGCCGGTGAAGAGACAACAATTAATGACGTTCCACATTCTTTAAAAGTACAACAGATAATTCATGCATTAAATTAAAATGCAGTCATGCACAATCATGCATCGCACTAATTTTGAGATTTGGTGAATCATATGACCAAAACATACAAATTCGAACCGATAACAGATTCTGATTAACAGTAAAATCAAAAAGGGAGCTAAGAGCTAATGAGGTTACAATTACAGTTACATGAAGAAAACCTTGCAACTATTTTTTCTAGTATTAAGTTTTCAATAGGATTAAGTCGATTTTATATGACTAAAGTAATCTTAGTTCTATGTGCTATCATCTGCTGAATGCAAAGTGTAGGCAAGAAAACTGTCAGGCCTAGCACTTTCAGATACCACATTAACTGTGGATCAATCAGTTTCCTCAGCGGTGGCAAAACATTCCCCTAGCAAAATATGCAGCATCAGCAAGTATGATTAGTGATGGCAGAAATGGAAAACTGCTCCGTCACCATACTAAATATTTACCGTGCTTGAGAAGTGGCGGATCAGGGATGGCACCAGGAGATGCGAGAGTTGTATGCAGCGGCAGCCAGGAAGGGTAGTGCTGATGGCAGCACTGGCCAGTGGAGGGAAACAAAGTTGTTGTTGGAAGTAGGAAAATATAGTCAGTAGTGGTATATGAAAGCTTAATTTTTCCAAGTATATTTATGGTGTTGGTAGCTGCAGTCTGGGGGGAACAACAATTCAATATGTTAGTATTTCCCATTGCTCATTTGGTACGGGCACAAATCTTTCTAAATTTTCTTCACAACACATTTTCCATTTTACTTTTATCAAGCCAACATAACAGTTAGCAAGAAAGGCATTGCACAGCGTGGTGCAGGACTAAAACATAGTGCAATCAGTATTATTAATAGTATCAAGAGATAAAGTTAAAGATTCTAATTAGATATTCTGATTTCTAAAATGAGCATCGCTATCAAAAACAGCAATAGGGCAATGGTATCATAATTTCAGGTAGCCAACGCCAGCAATTGTACTTTCCAAAGTTAATTACTATGCATAACCATAGCCTGGCAGGTGGCAGTGGTAGCTCTCTGCCTCTCATACCTCATGTTAAAAAATTCTTATTCACAGCTAATTCAAAAGTAGCAGAGCTACCAAATGCCAGTAATGGTTCTTCTACAAATTTCCACAGCGAGCTCCAGATCATAGAGAATTAGAAGATTCCAAAACTTACTGATTTGGTGAAATGTAAAACGGTGCAAGCCAGAGCCAATGGATTCAAGATTCAGCATTCGCTGCAGATTCAGTAGCAGTACTAATATCAGTAGACCATTATATTCTGGTAGTATCAAACAGCAAAGCAAGCTAGACTGCAAGAGAAATTTCCTAGCAAAACTGTACAAAGTACTCGCCTTGTGGAGACGGAAACTCGCCTGGTGCTGAGCCGGTTGCCGCGTCGCTGGCCGTGGCCGAGCGCATCCCTGGAAACGCCGAACGCGTCGTCAGAATCAGACACACTGGTTACTGGTTTGACAGCCGTGTGGCAGCAAGGAAGGGAATGAATCTTGCAGACACTGAGACACCTGAACTGATCAAAGGTGCGGCCTACCTCGCTAGCGTAGAGGCGTAGCATGGACGGCACCGGCGATGCACAGAGTTGAGCGCGGCGAAGGGGATCGCCGCCGCTGCCCCGGGAGGAGCGTGTGGCCACGGAGGAGCACCATCCGCGCGGTCGAGGGCACGGCGTGCCTCGGCGACAGGAATCCACCATGGCCGCCCCCACTGCAGCTTCTGCTTGTCCGCAGTCAATGGCGCTCCTCCGGGAAGGGAGAAGAACCACGCCAGGGCACGGAGCAGCAACCACGCCCGCGCCGGCGCTCCGTCCATCTTCCACCGCCCAGGAGTCGATTGATATATGAGAGCTACAGACGTGCCTTTAATTTTGGGTGGAGGTGGAGGCGGAGGCATTCTTGATGGGATGGAGGCGAGGGGTCAAGCGGGAGGGGAAGAGGCCGGCCACGGGGAAGGGAACAGGCGCCGGTAGGAGCGAAGGGGATTGGGTGGACAGGGGCAGTTACCACTGGCATGGACCAATCATAGCCCGGTAATTCCCTAAACGTGAATAGTGAGGAGCTCGAGTTTTAGATGTTGGCGGCAATAATATTTGCACTATGAAGTTTGCATATGATATATGACCGTGTTTATCAGGGTGGTAAAGCGAGGCGTGGCCACTTATATCGCCTTAATAGGCAACGCCATACAAAGGTAAGGAAATGCAGACTGAAGTGTAAGAAAAAAAAGGAGTTGAAGTGTAAGAGAACAGACGTTGAAGAGTGGGGAGATGCAAAGATTATTCATTGAATGGCTCTTGCAATTGCTCTTTTTAATGGAACTGTCATGGGTGATTCCTTTTCATTGCAGTATAGTACTAGGTTAGCTTTTTAACTGTCAAAAAATTACAGAAAATCTCTTAGTCACTCTTGTCGCAAAACCTTTTTACTTCACACAGGCTATGACTAAAACCTGACAGCAGGAAAGAATGTACAGGCCAAGGTCGAGGGGGGCGGGCGTTCATCGTGATGCTGCGGCCTTCTCCATGTAGCTGTCCAGCATCTTGTTCTGCACTCTGCCGATGAACCTGACGCAGATGGGCGGCGTGACGTCGTACCTGGCCAGCAGGGCGTAGGGTATGGAGAAGAGCCCGTCCCCGCATATGAGCCCGGACGCAAACACCGGCGCGAACACCTGCGCGTCCTCCCTGTCCGACCTGTTCCACGCGTACAGGATCAAGCTCCCCACGCACATGTCGATGGACACGGCCGGGACCAGCAGGAACGAGATGGCCATGCCGGTGACGCTCGGGATGTAATGCTGCGCAGGCCACTTGTTGTGCGAGGCCAGCTCCCGGACCGCACTCACGACAAGCGCCAGCGCGAACAAGGCGACGCTGATGGCGAGGCAGTGTTGGGGCAGCTCGTGGTCGCCGGCGCCCAGCACGGCGATGGCGCGGTACACCTTGGCCATGGGCGCCTCGTACACCTGCTTCTTGGCGTTGGACTCGTAGAAGTGGTGGAACACGGTGAAGACGAGCGGGTTGACGACGCAGCCCATCGCCGTGCCGATGACCTGGCTCAGGAGCGTGGCCCGCGGCGAGGTGAGGGTGAGGTACCCGGTCTTGAAGTCGGACATGAAGTCGGAGGCCGTGGACACGACGGCCGACACGACGCCGCAGATGACGAGGCTCCCCACGACGCCGCCGTTGCTGGCGCCGATCCACGACGCGAACAGCAGGATCACCAGCTTGTTGTACTGCGCCGAGAAGTTGGTCTCGGCGACGCCCGTGCCGTAGGCGTTGCAGAAGGCCAGGAGCGGCGCGAACGCGTACGCCGCGGCGACGTGGTAGAAGCGCACCTGCCTGTAGATGAGCGGGATGGCGGCGGAGGAGAGCGCCGCCAGCACGACGTAGCCGCTGATGGCGAACGTGCTGGGTATGTGCTCCCGGAGGAACACCTGCGTCCTGCGGCGGTCGTCGAAGCTCAGCACCGGCCGCGGCATGGAGTCCACGTTGGAGAAGGACCTCATCGAATCAGCGGCTAACTGGTGGTGGCGCATGGTGTGTATGGTCCTCAGCGAGATCACGATAAGCTGGAAGATGCCGTCGCCGAGAATCATAGCTATCGCGCCAAACACCTGTACTATCACACACTCAGTCAGAGCTAATCGATCGATCATTTCCTCTGGCTCGAGAGATTGCAGTTCAGTTATTACCTTGTAGCCGTTGAGGCCCTTTAGGCTGGTCTCTTGGAGATTGGCGTCGTACCAGATGCCCTTCTTGGTTAGGAGGTAGGGCCACATGATCCCCCAGGAGATGATGGAGCCGACGAGCATCGAGATGTTGATCAGGTAAGGGCTGATCATCCCCACACCAACGTAAGTTCCATTCATATTGATGTAGAATCTGCAGGCATCGTCAGAAACAGTGCATCCGTGAATTGAATTGAAGTGAAATGTGTGGATTGGTGGAGCCGATTTTCCGACCGACCCTTTACCCGTGGTTGTACGCGGTGAGGCCGAAGGTCGGGAACGAAGTGAAGCCGCAGTTGGGTCCTCCGGTGTAGAACCACTGAAAGACGGACCAGAGGAAGCTCCCCACGAAGGACCGGATGACGAGCGACACCTGCCTCCTGTGATCAACAGCAGCGGATGATGCAGCAACATTCATCAAGAACGTCACCAGCAGGCTATGTGCCATTGCCACTCACTTTGCCTGCATGACGCCGTGGGGGCAGTGGAAGCTGTTGATGAGGTGTGCCGTGGCCGAGCCGCTCGGGAACGTCAGCCGGTGGCGGATGATCATGGTCTGTTCACCGACGACGGAGAAGGACGTCAGGACGCGGTGCGTGATCTCGATCGTCGTCTGATTGTTGGTGGTCGATCAGAGCCTACGTACTACGTACCTTCCTCATGGGCACGATGACGAGGAGGCCGACGAAGCTGACGAGGAAGAAGAAGGCCATCGTCCGGCCGAGCGTCGGCTCGCTGATGTTCCCGCCGGGGATGTTCGTGGTGCTCGTCTTCTCCGCCGTATGCCCGTCCATACCGAGCAGATACGACCCGAACCCGCCTGGTTACACGCAGCGCATCGACGGTGTCAGGCATGGCGATGCCAGCGACCGGGCGACGATGGCAATGCCGTTGCCGTGCGTACACAGGAACGAGACGGGATCACGAAGGGGCATACCGCTGTACGTCATGCTTGCGCAGGCGACGACGCAGGTCTGGACGACGGCGTTCTCCTGGCGGGTGAAGGGGCTGTGTGGCACGCCCATCTGGTCGAGCAGGCGCGTCCACGCCTTGAGGAGGAAGAAGCCCAGCAGTGCCGCGGAGATGTTGAGCGACGGGATGATCCCCGACGTGAACACCAGGTTCATCATGACGCCGCTGAGCGCCACGCCCAGCGCGAGGCTCGCCGCGAGGGCGCGCCCCGTCACCTGCTCCGGCCACGGCGGGATGGGCTTCACCTCGAACGCCCGCTCCGTCGACGGGCCCTCCCGCGGGTCGCCCACCGACTCCATCCACCCTCGCGGCGGTGGCGCTGCCTCGCTGTCGCTGCGAGACGGTGACGGATAATAATGCATGTACGTTCGACGGCCGTGCAGCTCGCGCGGACGATTGGAAAGAATGAGAGGCAGATTGCTTGCGTGCTTTTGGCTTGTGCTGCAACTTTCTATTATTATCGAGCTAATGCTAATGGTGTGTCAGACAGGCTACTCTCGCCGCTAAGTTCTTTGGAAGAAAATGGTAATCTTTTTTTTTTTTTTTGACTGAAGAAAATGGTAATCTCGCACAGCTTCGCTACTGTTATGTCTTCTGTTAGCAAAATGGAAAAAAAAAAACACATCGTGAATTCGTGCTTGTACATGTATCTGCCGGATTTCCATGAGATCAGATGTTTCACGGCTTGTTTTATTTCTCATTACATGATCCGGTCGCCCCTGACACGAAACTATACGTGTTATGTTTGGTTTGACGAATGCGATTATTATCTTCTTCCCACTCTTCACTTTTTTATTTAGTTCGTGGAATTGAATGAGTTGATGCATCACCATTCATGAGATGAACTCAAGATGCATCACCTCAGGGAGGATGATGTGACTCCATTTCCATGGGATCAGAGGTTATACGTGTTATGTTTGGTTTGACGAATGCGATTATTATCTGTTGATCCATCACCATTCATGAGATGAACTCAAGATGCATCACCTCAGGGAGGATGATGTGACTCCACAAACCGAACACACCAGTAAACGCTGAAAATTGTTTCCGTTGAGACAAATGACTCTCCAAAACAAGAATAGAACAAGAATAGGAACAAGAATAGAACAAGAATAGGAACAGAATTGATGCATGGTACGAATCCGGTGGTGCAAAAACAGAAGATATAGTTCTAGAACGCGAACACATTGATTTCCATTCTTGTATAAGCGAGAGTCATGTGAGCTCGCTTACAACAGTAGCAAAAATGGGCAAACAAAAGACAAGCAGACACAACTGCTATCTTTGTTGCCATAGGCACCAACGACATCCAGTATTATATTACATTAAAAGCCAGGAAATTTATATTTGTCGTGCACTTTATTCTTCTCGTTCTGCTGTATTGCTGTACACATGGATTTTCTAGGTAACTGGCTGTCATGGAGTATTACATGCAGTCGCTGAGCCAACAAATTAGCCAACTGATCCCTCAAGTTTCAGGTTCATGAGTGCGTCCACCTCCTGTGCGAATTCATAGGGAAGGTGCTCGAAAACAGATCTGCAGAATCCACCAATCATGGCGGCAACAGCCTTTTCATGATCCACCCCTCTTTGCTGGAAATAAAATAGCTGATCCTCTCCAATTTTGGAAGTGCTTGCCTCATGCTCAACACGGCCACTAGTGCAACCCACCTGTTATCAACAAAGTTGTCACATTGATAGAGCAGAAGGTGACAAAAACTTGTGAAAATATGTTCAGAATGGACACTGAATCCATGCTAGGATGAAATTCAAGGACTAATGGTACTAGAGGAAGCCATGTTCTGATTGTTTGGTTCATTAGAACGCTAGAGGGGAAACACCACTAGTTTGCCAGTGACAGGACAACTTGTGTTTGCCATCAAATTACATATAATTACTCATGTATTGCAGACTCATAAGATATGAGAGAGAACACAAGTATTCTAGTTTGCCAGTGACAGGACAACTTGTGTTTGCATCAAATTACATATAATTACTCATGTATTGCAGACTCATAAGATATGAGAGAGAACACAAGTATTTTGTTCCATCTCCACCATGATTGAACCTTCCTTTAGCACTAAACTAACCATGCGTCTTAATTACAATTGTATTTTCCAAAAACCACATTTTTTTATCACTTGATTTTTTTAAAGTGACATCAGAGAGATACTGTGACTAAAATCTCACACTGAATCAACTGAATAGGGATTTGTCCATCAAATCTTGAACTTCATGCCGATGCTACTGACTACAACTTATTTTCATATATTTCACTGCTAGATAAGTACTAACTGAAAACCAGATACTTCATGATTAAGTCATCAAGTATATCAAATCCTAACAATAGCTAAAAAGTCATCTATTCTTGTTACTCCCACACAAACAGTACTCATTAACAACCCAGCTGTATCTTGCCACAAAGTCGCAAACCATACTACAACAGCACACAAGTACAATCCTTGATTTTTCAAGAGTCATATCAAAGTTTGCAGTATGTCTACCTAAAGAAAGAATCTGTGGATATGAAGACAATACTATGATTTAAGTTACAAACATCAAAATAAATATATCCTGATTATATACCATTTATAATATAACATCAATTTTCCGATTAAATTTAACATCAAAGCAATGTTTATGTTTCTCCGTCAACAAATGCAAACATTTCTAGCTTCCCTTCTTTCCTTACTACTGCAAAATTTATAAGGCTAGATCAACAGTTTGCTAGTAGTAGGTAAAGGACCATCTTAGAAGAGGGCAGCATTAACATGGAAAATATATGCAACATAGCCCTTGCAGAAATATAATTAAATTCAATTAAGTTCATGCTAATGTGATTACAGTATCCTTGACTTAATCAAATTATCAGATTGTTTTTCTTAAGTGCCAATTTTAAGCTGAGCCTATATGCTTCATGACATATGCATAGAAAGTAATTAGTTACATGTAGAATAACAGAGAATTGAAAGCTTGTCATATCAGTATAGACACTGCAACTGAACCTTACAAGCCAAACCATGCAGAAGGGAAGAGTCAATTACCTGAATGGTGGGATAGGTGTTCGCAGCTGCATTATCCCCAATCAGCAATGAATCACACTGTGAAGAATTATAAGCATTCTCCGCACTGGGGTTCATCAGGACCAAGCCACGGTAACAATTCCTTGACTTCCCTGCAGAGATGCCCTTGGATATAATCCGGCTGCGTGAGTTCTTCCCCTTGTGGATCATCTTGGTCCCCGTGTCTGCTTGCTGGCAATCCTTTGTAAGCGCAACCGAGTAGAACTCTCCAACACTGTCATCCCCGATGAGCTCGACGCTTGGGTACTTCCATGTAATAGCAGATCCTGTCTCAACCTGTGTCCATGAAATCTTTGAACCCCGGCCTTTGCACCGTCCCCTCTTTGTGACAAAGTTATAAATGCCTCCTTTGCCCTCCTCATCACCAAAGTACCAATTCTGCACCGTGGAGTACTTAATCTCTGCCGCCTCCTCACACACAAGCTCGACAACCGCAGCATGGAGCTGATTGGAGTCGTATGCCGGTGCAGTGCAACCTTCCAAATAGCTAACCGTGCTTCTCTCATCGGCCACAATCAGAGTCCTCTCAAACTGGCCGGTCTCCTTGTCGTTGATCCTGAAGTAGGTCGAGATTTCCATGGGGCAGACCGTGCCCTTGGGCACGTAGCAGAAGGACCCGTCGCTGAACACCGCTGAATTGAGGGCGGCATAGTAGTTGTCGCCCGGCGGTACGACGCTGCCGAGGTAGCGCCTGACAAGGTCCGGGTACTCGCGGATGGCCTCGGAGATGGAGCAGAAGATGACGCCCTTGTCCATAAGCTCCTTGCGGAAGGTTGTGGCGATGGAGGTGGAGTCGATGACGGCGTCGACGGCGACTTTGGGGCCTTTGACGTTGGCGAGGCGCTTCTGCTCGGTGAGCGGGATGCCAAGGCGGTCGAAGGTCTTGAGCAGCTCCGGGTCGACCTCGTCGAGGCTATTGAGCTTGGGCTTGGTTTTGGGCGCGGAGTAGTAGCAGATAGACTGCAGGTCCAAGGGCGCGTACTCGTTGTCGCTCCAGGTGGGCTCGACCATGGTGAGGAAGCGGCGGTAGGCGGCGAGGCGGAAGTCCAGCATCCACGCCGGCTCCGCCTTGAGCTCCGAGATGCGGCGGACGGTGGCCTCCGACAGCCCCTTGGGGATGGAGAAGGACTCAAAGTCGGAGACGAACCCGTACTTGTACTCCCTCTTGAGAAGATTCTGCAGCGCGTCCGCCTCATCATCCGACGACGGGGACGGGGACGGCTTCTGCGGACCCGTCTGTACGGCCACCACCGAGAGGCGGCCGCGGCCGCGGCCGCGCCGGCGCACGTTGGCGTGGCGTCCGGAGCCATAGGACGCGTGCCCTACCCCGAGCTTCGAGGTGAGGGCGCACGGCGAGAGGAACGAGGTTGAGGCGGAGGCGGCCATAGTGCGGCGGCCGGGGCGGAGGGGAAACGAATTAGGGATGGGGAGAGGCTGGGAGTAGATCGATCGAGACCGGGGGAACCGGGGGTTGTTGAGTAGATGGAGCCGTGGAACTGGTGCACGGTGCCCGCGAGCGTGTAGGGGATGCGTGGGAGGCCGGCGTTGGTGGACGCGGGGTCCGGGCAGGGCTACGCGGGTGAGGGGGTCGTGGGCGGCCGAGAGGCAGAGCACGGCACCGGTGGATGTGGTTCGCGACGCGTGGTGGTCTCCAGATAATCTCGTAGGGATTTGGCAATTTTGGGGCGAACGAACGAACTCGCCGCCCTATTCGGGTCGGCTCACCGGTCCACCGCAAACGCGGCGGCGAAAGCGCCTTGGCCGTTCTAGAACGACCGCCCCTGCAGCTGACGGATCGGGACAATCAAGAGATGATCCGACGGCCAGCGCCATCCGCGCCACTCCGATCTCTCAGGACGGATCGAACGGGGGCCACCGGCCGCCGACCCACACGTCACGGGCGGCGTCGTCCAACGAAATGCGCAGCGCTCGTAAAGTCGCCTCACTTCTCGCTGTGGTCACCACGCTCGCTTCACCATCTCTCGCGACGCGCGCTGGCGTCCGGCAGACATGGCCGCGTCCTCCCTGCTCCGCTCACTCACCCGCCGCGGCCGCGCGGGTCCGAGCGCTTTCGCTTACCGCCACTTCCACCAACAACCTTGGTCGCCCTTCTCCACCACCGCCGCGGCTGCGGCGGGTACGCGGGACGAAGCGGCGAAGGGGTTCCCTGGACTAGGGCCGACGGGGAAGGGGGAGAAGGCCAGGGTGGTGGTGTTGGGGACAGGATGGGCGGGGTCTCGGCTCATGAAGGACCTCGACACGAAAGGCTACGACGTGGTCTGCGTCGCCCCGCGCAACCACATGGTGTTCACGCCGCTGCTCGCCTCCACCTGCGTCGGCACGCTCGAGTTCCGCTCCGTCGCCGAGCCCGTCGCGCGCATCCAGCCCGCCGTGTCCAAGTCGCCGGGCTCTTACTTCCTCCTCGCCCGATGCACCGGCGTTGACCCCGATGGCCACACTGTGAGATCCCCCCCCCCTCCCCGCTTAGGTTTGACCGTGTGAGGCGGATGCTATCAGCTGCTGTTGCTTTCACACCATGTGCGTGCGTGCATCAGTGTTCCCAGATTCTTGGAGAAATGCTCAAAGGGCATTTATGCTAGTACACCATTTCTGCTTTATAACTTTTTAGTAGATCATTGTCTAGTGGTGTATCTGGGGTATACAGGTCTGGAGAAAAAGGAGGAATCTTAGCTTGACTCATCTATATACCCTGAATTCATGAGCATGTTCAGCAGCCGAACAGTCAGAGAGAGTGGCCTTTTGCCACTACATACATATAAGTACAAAGTTCAAGATCAATTATCTGTTCTGACTTCTGACTCGTTCAACATTATGCTTACCGTGCAAGCCTTGGATCATTTCCCTTGAACCAAAAACATTTACAATGCATGAGTGCCACCAGTCATCATGTCCTGTATGTCTGGGAATACTCTGATCCACATTATGCACATGCTTGATCGTTTTTCCAGTTCATGTAGCACTATTAAGTAATGTGTGCATAGCTTCTTAACTTGCTTCAGAATTTTGCTTGATCAAGGTTGATGCTTTTCAAAGACTTGTGCAAAGACATGATGTTTTACGAAGTTGCCATCTACTTTGGTCTATTATGTAACCCTGTATTAACTTTTCCATGTCTAACTGATACCATGATGCTGCATGGTCATTTGCCTCCAACATTTATTTTTCTATGTGCAGCAGTTTTGTTCTGTCTATTTATTCACCGCCTTTTTCATCTAGATTGATTAAGTAAACAGTTACAGATGGTGAGAAAGATTCCTTGGAGCCATGGAAATTCAAGGTTGCTTATGACAAGTTGGTTTTTGCCTGTGGAGCTGAGGCATCAACTTTTGGGATACATGGTGTTACCAACCATGCAATCTTTCTTCGCGAAGTTCACCATGCTCAAGAGATTCGGAGACGGCTCCTCCTTAACTTGATGTTGTCTGATGTCCCTGGTATGCTTGCTTTAGCTCACTTTTTATGGCATACTACATGTGCTAACCACCTCTCACTGGAACAGAACTTCTATGAGTACCACACACTATTTCCTGTTCTTACTTTCTTAGTGATATTTTACTTTTTACCTTTTCAAGTAGAATCTAGAATACAACCAGATGAGACTTAATTGGCTGGCTATAAAAAACCATAATATATCTTGTCTCCTCATACCTAAATATCCACTTGAGTATTGTAAAGCATTGATAGATCGATGCAATATGACTAAACAGGAATTTCAGAAGAAGAAAAAAAGCGCAGACTATTGCACTGTGTTGTTGTTGGAGGTGGTCCAACAGGGGTGGAATTTAGTGGTGAACTTAGTGATTTTATTATACGAGATGTTAAACAACGTTATTCGCATGTGAAGGATTATATCCATGTGACCCTGATTGAGGTTTGTGCTGTTGTTTTTCTAGTTTACCTTTTATTTTTTTAATTGTGCACTCTAATATCAATTAATTTGTCTTATCATTTCAGGCAAACGAGATACTGTCATCATTCGATGTTCGACTCAGGCAATATGCCGCAAAACCAACTAATTAAGGTTAACAGTTTCTTCTCTGCATAATGTCAAGTCACTTTTGCCTACAAGGCTTCAACAGACCAAGGTTTTGAAACTGCAGATTTCCAAAGACACCACACTGACAATCACATAGCACATGAATATCATATATCTGCTAATGGTTTGGATGTTGTTCTTTCTCATATTATTTGGCATTTGAAAAATAAGTTGTTTGTGTATGTTCACCAACCAGTCAGGTGTTAGGCTTGTGAAAGGAATTGTTAAGGATGTACAGCCCACCAAAATAATTCTTGACGATGGAGAGGAAGTTCCTTATGGTTTACTGGTATGGTCCACGGGAGTTGGTGCTTCACCATTCGTTAAGTCGTTGCCATTTCCAAAGTCACCTGGTGGAAGGTATAACTCTTTTGTGTCTGTGAGCATCATGTATTGAGTCAGTTGCATGTTTACGTCTGTGTATACACATTTTTGAGTAATTGTATGTCTATGTGCCATCATATACTGACTGAGCTGCAAGTTAAATAAGCTGCACACAAATTATCTTGTGCAGTTTGTGTGGGTATCATGTGTTCGAACTTTGAAGCAAATACTGATGCCACATTACTGTCCTGTTCTAGTTACAAGGTTTTTCAATGTTGACAGGATCGGTGTCAATGAGTGGTTACGCGTCCCTTCTGTTCAGGATGTTTATGCCATTGGTGACTGCAGTGGATTTCTCGAGAGCACCGCAAGGAAGTTCTCCCTGCTTTGGCTCAGGTAGTGTCATGCTTCTTGCTGCAGTACAAGTCAGTCACAGAATATTTGCATGCTACTATGGTTTCTGAAGCACTGGGAAAAACAGATCTAGAAAAGAAACAAATGAAGGGATATACATGAAAAATTGGGTCGCAGATATTTCTGTTCCACTTCCGTATTTATATGATTCTGGCGTTTACATTCAGAAGAAATGCTGTGAACAAGATTTTGTTTTCCACTCGCCCTTGTTTTGTTTTAGAAGAGATGTTGTTAAATAAGATAACTCTTTTACTTTTGCTCATGAGCAGGTTGCAGAACGGCAAGGCAAGTACTTGGCAAGCCTGCTCAATCATGTCATGAAAGCTGGAGGAGGGCATGCAAACTCTGAGACTGAAGCAGATCTGGGTCCACCCTTTGTGTACAAGCATCTAGGCAGCATGGCAACTGTTGGAAGATACAAAGCTCTAGTCGATCTGAGGCAAAAGCAAGGTCAGTTATTGGTCAATGTTCTGTATTTGCAGGCTTTGACAGTTTACTGGTTGATCATGGGTTTACTAAAATAAATTTATATCTCCATTGGCAGGAGTCAAGAGGGATATCTCTTGCAGGATTTGTGAGCTGGTTCATCTGGCGCTCGGCATATTTAACCCGTGTTGTTAGCTGGAGGAATAGGTTCTATGTGGCTATCAATTGGCTGACCACACTCTTATTTGGGAGGGACATAAGCAGAATCTAGAGTGTCTTTGTAGATGTACGAATAACAAATAAGATCGATATAGAGCTACACGCCACGGTCAATTGCTTGCCACACACCACTCCCTGTTTTCTTTTTTTGGGTCTTCTCTACCACTGATCCTATTAGCTGTGAATGTAATTCACTGGTAAATTATGAATAAATCCAAGGATGCCGCAGTTAGTTACATGTGCTATGAATGTTTAGAAAAGTCTAAATGACCTGGAACGGAGGGAATACTCGTGTGATCCTATATGAGTTTTGATTTGATGAAGATTCTCTGGTCAAATAGATTATTTTCATGGCAGTAAATAGGCTGCTGGACTAGGAGAAAAAAACACTGAAAAATTCAAGAGTATAATCTTTGAATAAAGCAGTGTTTGAACTCCATGCCGAGTCTTTTCCTGTCGTTGATTGGTCTCGACTTGTTAATGAACTGTTTGCTAAAGAATAGCTATGCCTAGCACAGGCAGTCTGTAGAATAGTATGGTAATAGGAGTATCAGTTATCTCCCCTCCTGCTCAATTAAAATAATTGCATACTCATAAAATTGAACCTTCAATAAGAATTGAATACAACCATATATTATAATGAAAATAACTTTATAGGCGGATCCTGTATCTGCTTCAGTCATGTTCCCATATATTTCACTGTACACAATACATTTAAAGATCTTTGTGGCTTAGGCTTAGAACCATTTGTCAAATAGCACCTCTGCCTGAGCATTCATAATGAAGACGAAATTTTTTCTAAGAAAAATGAACACGAAAAATTCTTTCCAACAACACAGTTAAACTTCCTCTGGATGGATAGCAAAAATAACTCGATTCTGAAACTGGTGGGGGGCACAGGCTACAGAGCAAACTGAACAAGGAACTGTTTAAGTGAATAACAGATATTAAAAGACGAAACTACAACATGCTACAATGCAGCTGATATCACCTGAAGTCATGAAATACAACAACTGAAATCAGCAAAGGAGGCCAAGTTGATTTGGGACAAAGATATCAAGAGGGTTCAGTTCATTCTACGTCTCTTATTCCGTTGGAGGCCTCCACCATCCACGTCCAATGAAACTAAGCCATTGCTTCTCCCTCTCCTCCTCAAGGATCTCGAAGAGCCTGCATTGCTAGGCTCTCCTGCACTCTCAGAGATACCAGCATCCCCTTGTATCACTGCAACAGTGCTCGAATTAGATGCTTGATCTGCAGAAGGTGCTCCAGCAATGCGAGCTCCATCGACTGCTGGCTCATTATTTTGAGGATTCGATGATGAAGCAGATCCTCCATATCGGCTTGGTGAAGCAATTCTTCTAAGATCACTCATGATACTAGTTAGTCTTTCTGTACCAAAAGTAATACGTTCCAACAATTCACGCCTATCTGATACGGCGTGTTGTTGAGCCACGTCTTGATGATTCTGCTGATGCATTGTTTCCTGTCAGAGATTCTGATGCATTGTTTCCTGTCAGACCAGTATCAGGGCTCGTGGAAGAACCATCAGGGCGGCTCTCGGCTTCTATTTGCAACCGCCTTGCTCTCGCCCTTGTGGTCAATGTCAATCCTCTTAGGACTTCTTGGGCGGTTGATTCAGATGGCCTTGTCAATCCTCTTGTGACTTCTTGCACAGTTGATTCAGATGGCCTTGTCAATCCTCTTATGAGTTCTAGCGGGGTTGATTCAGATGGCCCTTCAAACCTACTCATAATCTGCTGATCCAGAAGACGCCTCCATGATGACAGTATCCCATGCGCCTCACCAAGCCTTGAGATAGGTCGCATATTGTGGAATTGTTGCCTGAAGCTTTCAAGGCGATTTCCATGTGGCCTCGGCGGGATCGTAGGACCTGGTGGCTTCTCATCCTCCATAGTCTTCTCTGCACCTGAATTCCCTCTACCATAAATAGGAGTAATGTTTGCCTCAGTCACCTCGCCTTTGCAGACTGGGCATTCCTTGTGGTTGGAGTAAACATTCAACCACTGATACAAGCACGGCCAGCAGAAGAGATGGCCACAAGAAGTGACAACCGGCTCACTAGCCATCTCAAAGCATATGTTACACTCGAATGTGGCAGCAGTCTTGCCGCGTTCCTCAGAGGAATCCTGAGGGGCACCTAATTCTGAGCCATTGGCAGGCACTTTGTTTAATTCAGTAGTATCATCAACTGCAGGCTCATGCTGGGGCACCGGCTCGGCGGCGTCATGCCCAGAGGGGCGAGCCTCGGAGCTAAGAGGTGGAAGGTCAGACCTGAACCGCCTCGGGCGAAGCCACCGATTGGACGGCTCGAACAGCCGCCTGTACCGGGCAGCAGTGTCTGGCAAGAAAGATGAAGAGGCCGTCGACGAAGAAGGCCGGTCCTCCCACCCCAGCAGTTCGCTGGCCCGCACCAGCGGGGCCAGGGGCGGCGGATGGAGGGCCCTGCCGAATTTCCCGAAGTCCCTCTCGGATCCCCGAGATAGAAATCGATTCCGGCGGCGGCATGTTCCGCCGCCCGGAGATGAGCGGTTCCGGAGTCTGCATGTACGACGGATGCACATCCGGAACAGGCGAGTCTTCGGGGTTGTACGGGGAGTATACCTCCGGCGGCGGAGGGGAGAGGTCGGCGTGGGAGGGGGGAGTACGGCGGGTGCAGGGGCTCCGGCGGCGGCGGCGGCGGCGCTGGCGCGTCGACGGACGCGGCGGAGGACGAAGGAGAGGAGGGCATCGGGATGCTGAGGGCGAGGTCGGAGCCGAGGTCAGAGCGGCGCGTGCGCGGGCTGCGGAAAAGACCGAGGTAAAGGTTCAGATCCATCCTCCTGGTCCTCCCCGCGGCCTCATCTGCGTCCATCCGACGGCGAACCGCGCCCCGCAGCCCCCACCCCGGCCCCGCCGCCGTCCCACCTCACCGAGGCCGGCGGGCGCACGAACCAAACCCTATCTCGGCGCGCGGACGCCGCGCCAGGGTCTGGGTCATGGGCGGAGGATCTGGGACTCTCTAGCCGCCGCTGTCGCCAGAGATTACCAAGCGGCAGGGTATGGCGCCGCCGACGAGGGAGCGGCGGCGGCGAATTGGGAAGCGGACGGACGCGCGGCCAGGAGGTATGCGGCAAGCGGTCGGAATGGGGAGGGCGCGTTTATATCGGCTATATTCTGCTTTGTGCTCTGCGCTGTCGCTGCGGCCAGAATCGGAACCGATTCATTCCGCTAGCCTTTTTCACCTGCTGTTTTACCCGTTTTTTATTTTAACTTCATCTCCTCAACAGCGCAACGGAAAAAGATAAATATCAGCCGTACAGTGTATATGATAAACTATACAATACTAAAGGAGGAAAGCTTATATGCTATATTCCCTGTCCTAAAATACAATAGGTTAAAGTTTACCCTATGTTAAACCATTAAAATTTGATCAAGTGTACATAAAAAAAATATGATAATATTTTTTTTTTGCGAGCAGGCATATAAAATGGTTATATGATATCAAATTAGCATCATTATGAAATAATGAAGTTTCATAATTTACCTCTTTGATAATTTGATTGATGTGATAAATACTAATATTGTTTTGTGTACTTTTTTTGGTTATATAATAGCTTGTTTTCTGATAAATTTTGATTCCTTGTATTTCAATAGGAAGGTAGCAGTACTTATAAAATGCAGTTAGCTGTACCATTAGAAAACCATTAGAAAAGCAGTTGGCTCTTGACCCGCTTTCTAAAGAGGACACGGTGCCACGATGATTTATCCTTAAATCTGATTGCAAGGGGAGAAGCGGCTTTTTTTTTTTTTTTTTTTTTGAAAGCTGCTCAACTGGAAAGCGGGCTTCAAACCCCAGTCAGCCCAGCCCGTCCACAACTCTAGGCCTTTGCAAGTTTGGACTCTAACGGCATGTTATTCAATTTTCAGAAACAAGATAAATCAAAAGGAAATGTTAAAAACAAGTACCACGAGACACGCAATGATCGTTCCAACTTAGTTAATGTGTCAAAAGCATGTTGCGGAAATATGGCCACTATATTGGTCAACGGAAGCATCATCTTCTCATCAAGATTCAGTGGCCAGTATAGAGTCGTTGTCTACCACATTAAAATACAGCTACGACAATCGACCTTCTGAAATGAAACGCACAATGCAACCACAGAAGAAATGTCTATCTTTGGTGAGAGAGATTTTTCCGCAACGGTAATTTCCTTTCACCAGGCGACACAATATATGTGTTCTAAAGTCCCCACATCATGGAAAAACAGGCGACTCAAGATGTGTTCTAAAGTCTACCCCATCCTGGAAAAAGGAAAACAGAGATCAGCCTGTCCACTTTCGCTTGTTTGCCAGGATGCTTCTATTTACTCCAGCATCAGAATCCCACCAAACAGGGCAGGCGATTATTCTTGTGGGCTGACAATGTCAAGAATCTGCAATACAGGAGTTAAATGTATAAAAGATGGACATATGACGTGTAGAATTACAATGAAAACAATAAGATCAAAGGCTGAGGCAAAGTGAAATGGCTGAACACCTTATCAAAGAACTGGCCAAAAGCTTGATCTTCCATCACTTTCTCTAATTCCTACAGAAAAATTAATGTGAAAACTGGGTAAAATTCAAGAAATATAAGCCAGGATCTTAGACCCATATATGTGGCTTGGCATAGGCCTTTTTGGAGCTTATCAACCACTCAAAAAGGTACCAAAGTCATGACAAACGATAAGAAATTGAGGTGATGTGCGCTATTCCCGTGGGAAAAGAAAAAAAAATGGACCTGTATTCATATTAGTGTTTGTTTGAAATCAAATGCTGTTATGATAGGTGTGTCGAGTGCTATTTGAGGAGCTGCTAAAGTATGAATCTAAACACATGCCAAACTTAGCAAATGTTGCAAGTGAATGAAGACTTACTTTTTCTGGTTCTGAAGACCCATCAATTTTAAGTATCATTTTCTGCAGTTCAGGATCCCTGAGAGCATCTTGGATCCCTTTCACTTCCGCTATGAAGGATACAAAGTTCAGGTAAAAACACTAAAAAAGAAAGCTATAGTCACTACTTTAGCAGGCAGCTTTGGCATTCATGTATTCAGCATTACCATACTTCTATCAGTCCAAGTGACAACAGTAATTACCTCAACATCTTAAAGGGTGAATAAAGTGATTTTTTGGAAGGAAAAAATTCACAGATGATGCATTAAGGATCAGAACTTACTTAGACATGAAAAGTTAAGGTATATCCTTTTTTTTGTATAATACGCAGGAGAGCTATTGCATTAAGGCATATCTATATCATCTATATCAATATAAGTTTCCCTATATTAGCTGCACTAAGACATACTCAATGACGAGTTCCCTACATGTTACAAACCACAGGTGAAGATGTGCATGTTGGTTATAAAATGAATGTTTATAATGGAAGTTTGTCACAGGGGCATTCTAATATGATCCTAATATCCTTTTTTTTAGTTAACACAATATGAAGTTCCTAGAAATGTAGTCAAGATTGGTGCCTTGGTGATAAGCTAGGCCATATGCCTGTACCTAAAGACCTTAGTCTATTGTTGTCAACAAGCCAGCTTGGGTCCTCAACTTCAAGAGCTTTTGTAGGGCACACTGTATCTGGAGATTTTGCAGTGCAAGTGGTGTTCAGTGCTGCCGAAAAACATGGAGATTACAGTTAAACAATTTATAGGCATTCATAAACACATAATCAAACAACAAGAGCATTCTATATGACACTTTAGGCAACCAATTTACATAAGTTTGATTTAAGAAATAATATAGTTCCACTGTATACAGTTCGAGGTGGTTGTGGCCATGCGGGTGGTTACTTTAAACAAAATGTTCATACTGTGTGTATCAGTATATACGGTTATAATACATTAAATATGATCTTAATCAACTTTAAGTTATAAATACCAAATGTAATCATGGAATGAACAGAGGAAATAAAAGCAGAGTACAGGATATTACAGAAGTATATATTACTAAAGATGCATAGATTCCTGTGGTTTGCTAACAAATTATTCCAACTAATACAAAACACCTTCAAGTAGTACTGCATGAACTGATATACAGAACACAATTAGTTCAGCCACTTTTATTTGGTAAACAAATGTGGCAGACATTTTGGACACCAACAGTAAGAATGTTGTCTTCCTATAACAAACTAAATTACCTCTGAAGCATGGTATTAACACTTAAAAAAGTACAGCAGGTGAAGCCCCCACTGTAAGATTTTATGAATAACAAGAAAAGAAGCTGTACAAGGCACACAAAGCTTGACAAGCATTGTTAGCAAGAATAAAATCAAGTCCCTAATAAGAACATTTGTATGTTGTTTTAGGAACTAACAAATTTGATATCTTCACTCAAGGCAATTACCATAGCACGTTAACAATTAGGGGCAAGCATATGCAAATAACAGTCGAGATTTAAACCTCATACCCTGTTGTAACTGGAACAAGTCCCCACTGCCCAGTGCCCCAGTATGTTAAGAAAACAGTTACAATAGTTTTATTCCTAAAAATATAGAGAACTCACTAACTTCCTCCTGCAGTGGTGACTTGCTAATTTCTTCCTGAGGCGATGTCTTTTCACAAAACTCCTCTGCAAAGAAAAGCAACATTTACCACCAAATAACAGCCAATTCATATGAAGGAGCTGGATCTCATATACTTGATTGTTACAGCATGTAAGCATTTGTCTACTGCTCCCAGGACAAGAAAAACAATCTAAGTTGAACATCACTGTATAAAAGCATTCCAATCTACTCTTTAGTCCTGCAAGAATATATTAAAATAGTTGAAGAAATTTAAGGTTGGCAAACTGCAAGTTTGGGATAGAAGTACCTTTGTGCTTTTTAAAGCATGTGACAGAGCAACTGCAAGGAATAATGAGACAAATTAGGTTCAACTAACAAAAATATTGAGTGCTAATGCTTTTAGTTAATACCAAAACATTTAGTATGAAAACTAATTTAGATTTTCAATCTTGAATTGATTTAATTAACAAGGGATAACTTAGAAAACATGATAAACCAGAGCAGGCTAAGAAAGCCTAATTGCATTGAAGAATCAAGGATGAAATGTTTAGTGACATCCTTATGTTGCAATTCTAAACAAATGCTACCCATCGTTACAAAATAATGATACTGAAACACCAGCTGAAGCCACAAAAAAATTTACACCAAAAAAAAAAAAAAAAAAAAAGACTCGGGGGCTCGACTTTATATCTCCAATACATTCATCTAGGAAAAGTTGTTGACATTTGTTTTTGGATTAATGCAGCATTTTCTCAGTAACTTCTCCCACTAATCTACTTTAAATTTCCAGCAAAGATAAACATGAAACACAGCGCTATGTGTGACGCTAGAATTGTAGCGATATTACTTTCGTTATTGATTGTATTGACAGTTAGCTAGAATCTGAAGTCAGAGGCTACAAGCAAATTTCAGGCGCCCATAATCTCGACATACCCAATCAATCACTTTGTTCTATGAACCCTACCCAACCCATCATCTCCTTAGAGACGAATTTGCGCAAAAAACAGTCACCTGGCATGAATTAGAACCAGATAATTCAACAGAGAATCAGAGATAGCCCCGCTACTCTACTGACAAACACACCACACCTCAACGTTACGCTTGGCGAGAGAACATGTAATGTAACCACCACGCACAACGGCAGATAAGGATCGTGGCTGGACTCACTAGGGCGTGCGGCAGGAGGGGCACTTGTACTTGGGCGGCGCCTCGCGCAGACGCAGCAGCTCCCACCACCCATCCCACCGATTTGCGATGGCTTCTGATGGATCCGGAGGGAATCAGTGGAAAGGTCGTGGATTGGTTTGATTGAGGGGTCAGTGAGAGGGACAGGGAATGGCAGTACGACGAGAGAGTAGAGAAGGCGCCGCCACAGCCGTGTGTCCGTCTTTCAGGACAAAGCCGAAGGTGTGCGCTCCCGCTAGGTCAATGGCATCTTCGGTTGGGCCTTGAATAACAGGAATGACAGCCCGAAAATATGGATCACCTTGGTCTGGAAAGAATACCGGCCCATGGAGACCAGCGATCGACTAAGCCTCGCATGGTAAAACGGCCCATACGGTGCATTTTTACCCAGTTTACGAGAAAAAAGTCTGCGAACTGATCAGTTGGTAAGGTCACTGTTATGTGCATGAGCACCTCTTAAAATTCTCACATTTCATTTCTGCCACTAGGGATTTTTGAAAGTTTGTGCATAAAGTAGAAGAGTCAAAGTAGAATCCCATTGCTTGTCCAAATAGAAAAGCTAAAACCCACCCGTGTGGATTTAAGTTTTTTTTCACTCAAATTTGTGACCGGACGATCTTTTGTTTGTTTGACCTGGGCGTTCGTCCCGTTTGCCGGTTTTGCCCCGCGCGTGCTCTCCGTTCCCGTCTCCGTCCGCGAGCATCCCCTTGCCGGTGGGCCGCACACCTGACGCCGAGGATGGGAGGCCGCGCACGACTCGCCTCTCCCACACCTCCGCCTGTGGCAGCCCCACGCCGGCGCTCGGCTCGCCCGGTGGCAGCCTACCCGGCGCTCTGTTCGCCTGGCGTTGGCCACACGTCGTCGCTCTGCTCGACTGGCGGCGACCTGCGCCTACCCGCCGCGGCCCGCCGTGAGCTCGCCGCTGGGGCGGCGGAGGAGCCGGGGAGGAAGCAGAGATGCCGGATGCGGAGGAGCGTGGAGCTCGCCTGGGACTTCGTTCATCACGATTTTTTGTTTCGTTTTTTTTTTTTTTTTTTTTTGGTTTTGTGCTTTTTTTTTTTGTTTTGGGATTCTTTTATTTTCCCTGCCAAATTTTGTGTGGGGGTGGGGTTTCTACCACTCGAATTTTGCTTTGCCAAATTTTAGGTGGTTTCATCCAACAATTTGTTTGAGTGGAAAAAGGGGACAAACTAGCCAAGTTTAGTATAGACAGACTCTGTCCAAATCGCTCAGGATTTCAGCAAAGGTTAAGACAGAACCTCACCTTCGACCCGGTTGATAGAAAAATGGATGTCAGCAACATACATTGGAATCCAAGGCAGGTTGTTCTACCCGCAGTTTACTTACTCCTCAAACCACTCCGAAGCCAAATAGTAAATCACAACACGAAGTCCATAACATGACTTTGCATATCGGCACACCAATGAAAAAACAAAGAGATCTATAGTACTATCGTAGCAGATATCATATCCGATACCGGACCAATGGATCCTTGAACTGAAGCCGCTGGTTGTACACCCTCCACGCATAGTCCTCCAGTAGGAAAGAGTGAAACCTCCATTCATCCTCGTCGTCGGCTCCGGCACCATTCGCCTCGTCCTCGCGGCCTTCTCCGGCCGCATTGGAGATCGGGACCAACGGCGAGATGATGTTGTCCAGAGACAGAGTGATCAGGACCGTCAGCGACAGACGGTCAGTCACGCCATGCTGCGTCTCCATGGGTGCGGCGGATGTGGGGCGAGCCATCCCTCTCACTTTCTTCAACTTGCCATTGCTCCACACCTAGCACGCGAGCCAAAAGGAATCATGGCAACAAAAGATGAGTGCTGCTAATGCTGTCTGAAGAGTGAAGAACAGCTCGTATGACAAAATGGTGTGTGTGGCTTTTTGTGTTTGAAAAGCAGAGATATTTGACTTCTTTTTGTGTCTTTACGTGGCGATGGTCAGTGAGTGATAAAACACCAGCTGAATAGCTGATGATGCAGACATGTGGACCTGATTGCCTAACTGGGTCAAAAATAAAAACTGAGTGGTGATGCTAAATGGCTGATGCGCAACCTACTTTAGAATTTGATGCCGCTGGCCGCTGCATAAACAAAACGGATGCTCGCCATCTACGCCGCTGGTTTGTTGCAGTGGCACTACCGCCTATCGCGTGTACTAGAGCACTAAATAAATGGTCTCTAAAGTTTTGACTAGATAAAGACGAAATAAGAATAACTACGGTGCTTATGTAATCTCTGTTTTTTTTTTTTGGAAGATGCCATTGCAAATTTCAGCTGCTAATGTTCATGAGATATCTGTCTGAGAGATTTGCACTTCTAATTAAGTACCTGGGCAATGTCGCCGATGGTGACAAGGATCGCGCCGTCGCGGGCGCCAACTGCCGTCCACTCGCCGCCGTCGTTCATGACCCAGCTCGGCGGTGCCTCTTCCTGCCCGGACGCCTCCCACTGACAGTGAAGCGCCACGACGTACGGGTACGCCTTCGCCTTCCCGACGGCCGG
This sequence comes from Hyparrhenia diplandra, assembly GCA_015847255.1. Classification (NCBI taxonomy): domain Eukaryota; kingdom Viridiplantae; phylum Streptophyta; class Magnoliopsida; order Poales; family Poaceae; genus Hyparrhenia; species Hyparrhenia diplandra. The sequence continues at coordinate 18,847 of JADLZK010009448.1, read as the reverse complement.
AGGCGCCGTATCGGCGGTGGAGACCCGGGATGCCCACACCAGGCACCGCGCCTTCCTCCTCCCCCTCCGCGAAGGGCTCCTCCTGGAAGCCCGTGTCGGGGCACCGGCGAGAAGCGCTACGACCCGCATGCCGACGTCCCTCATCCGAAGCGCGTACTCCGCCGCGGCCGGGAACGCGTCCATGTCCCCCTCACAGGCGTCGAACACCACGGCGGGATCGTCGTCGCCGCCGTCCACATCCTGCTCTCCCCCCTCCTCCTCCTCCTCCTCGGAGAATCCAAGCTTGCGGAGATTCGACTCCAGACGCGTGGACGCGTCGATTTGGGACAGCTCGGCGAGCGCGGAGGACGGTAGCTCGGAAGGGACGCCGTGGCTGGCGACGTGGAAGTAGCCCACGTCGGCGGCGTCGCGGAGCGCGCGCTGATCGGGGACTCGAGCGAGACGAGCGGTGGAAGCGAGGGCGACGCCTGCGACCGGGATGCGAGTGGAGACCGTAGCTGCGGCGCCGGGGACGAGAGGAGGAGGCGGTGCAGGAAAGCAGAGAGCGACGCGTCCGTGGCGCCCCAGCGGCCGCGGAGGACGACGGCGTCGGGTGGTGGTTCGAAGGCGTCGGCGGAGGAGGGCCTGGGGGCGCGCTCCCTCCGGCGGTGGTCCTGGACGTGGCTGTCGCGGCCTCGGAGGACGAAGCGGCGGCCATGGAGACGGCCGGGCGGCGGGATCGCAGCGCGGGGTAGTCAGCGAAGGGAGGTGATTTTGGTGGGAAGGAAACGGTTCTGGGGTTGTTGGGCGCCGTTTGCTGAACTGCGAAGGAGGCGGGCCTTTATTCGGGTCGTGTTGGTCTGGTTGTATGGACCCACCATCTGCTGGCCCAGTGGTGGGCCACCTTTCCGAATTCTGGCGACCTGGACCGGTGAAGCTGGCAAGTGGGCCGGTGCACGGAGCACGACTTTACTGGTCCCACTTCCAACGAGGCTACAATTCCCGCCAAATCAGAATCCTGCTGCTCTGCATAATTCTGCTGCCATATATTTTTTTTCAAGAAATCTGGAGGAGCCTTGTTGGCCCCTACACTAAGTACGTAGGATTAACGCAAGCTTTGACATCTGATAAGTGAGAGGAATAACTGATGAAAGCATCCGTTTGCGTGAACCTTCGATACCTGACCTCAGTGATGACTTCAGATTTATTTAAGCCGCCGTGCTGCGTCGGGAAGATCTATCTAGTTGCATTTGCTGGCTCACGTTAATAGGGAACAGAAGAGAAGAACTCACGGTCACAGTCGGTATCATTTTTGCTCCATGACTCCATCCATATCAGCATTCGTTGAATGGAGACCGCACGAGGCATGGAAATTTTGGTGTCTTCCATGTGCACGTACATACGAGTTACGACACGGCACGCTGGTGTAGCGTTTAATTAATTAATAAATTAATAAGTCTCTTCATGATGAGAGTCAGGACAGGGGCATGGCACGCACTCGCCGATGCCCAAGACGACGATAGAGATGCAGAGAAAGACGATCAGCAAGCATCTGAACATGGAACCCAAAATTCAATCATGCCGGGGGCTCGCCTTCGGTGTTTCTTTTTGTTGCCAGCATGCTTAGAATATGGATACGTGTACCTGGGGGCTGGCTGGGGCATGTCAACTTAGTGCCGTGTCAGGGGTCATGTTGAGAGATGTCGAGTGCTTTATTATTGGACAGAGGACAGTCCATGTGTGCCTATCCTTTAATTCCACACCTAAATAAGACGGAAAAAAAAGTGTTGCTTAGTGTCCATACGTGATGTGTGATTAGATATTTAGATGGGCGATTTTTCTCAGAATCGCGTAGCCGGTCGCGATCGTGGCGGATTTCCATGCTTCGAATCTAAAGCAATGGCAAACAAGAAAGATACAAGGAAAAAGAAAACCGGTTCCAGCTCCTGAAACATCCTCCAGGAAACAAGCTTGTGGAATTCCAGTTTATCAAACAAAAAAATCAATTGTGTGTGTGGTTAGAGCGAGTAGACTGCGAGCATCTTAGTATTTGCACTCGTGGGACCCTGTCATGCGATTTGACGACTCATCTCATGGGGACCCTGTCAATGCAATTATATACGCCGGGGTATATCCATGGGTTAGATAAAAATTCTTTCTCGTGTTTGTTTGTCCTAAACACCTTTTTTTTTGGGTGGGTTAATATTATTTTTTTTTAAGAGTGGTTAGATGCAAATGAATCTCAAAGCAGTACCTTGGATACTTTATTGCTAGGTCCAAATATATGTGATAACTCACTTTTTCCTATGATTCTTCAAATAATATCAATCTAATCCTTTGTTTCTATAAGCCATATGTTTTTTAAGCGCTTAGTCTCTAATCTAATCCAAAAAGTGTTTGGATATATATAGGTTAGTATATGAAAACCAACAGTGTTTTTTTGGATGCAAAAAGAAAAACACTGATTACTTTGGGCTGAAATATTGTTACGAAAAAGGAATGTAAAACAAAAAAAAACTCGATTGGGTTAATTTTGAGTAGTACCAAGGCCCAAATAATCGATTGGATTTGGAGGTCTACAAGACGAATTAAGCCATAGACTGGGCTTAGAACCAAGGCCCACACTCCTCACGGCCCAATCTCTGTGCCAAGCATTCAGGCTAAGCAAGACTGATGTGCTCTACTTTGTTTCCAATTGTGACGGTTTTTTTTTTTTTTTTTTTTGACAAGTTCCAATTGTGACGTTGTTTCTCACTTGTCTGACCACGCGTGTCTCCCTCTTTTTTATAAAGTTGCACCCCATATACTATCTTAGTATTTAGAAAAACTTTGCCCACAAACAAACAGGATTATTTCATATTACAGCCCAAATAATAAGGTCTAAAATCACCATGATAGTCAAAGAAAAAACAAAATGTCCAAGACTGATATATTGATAAATTATCCACACTTGTCATTATAAAAACAACTAAAAAAACAAATACTATCTTGGACTTACAGATTAAGCATTCCAAAATAATAAAAATATTCAAATAGATTAAAACCATGCCAAAAGATCTATATTCCTCAACTAGTTTCCTTTCCCCGGAGGATATCTCCTAGATTTGACAATTATCATTTGCATTAACATATAATATTCCATATTTAAGGTTGAGAATTTGTTTAATCCATTCTATATATCTACACCCATCTATTTACTTATACTAATTAAAGAAATTTTGCCACCAACTGCGACCAGTTGGTCAAGCCTATGGAGTCGCCCCCCCGTGACTAGGGTTTCGAAGGCTAAGAATGGTGAATTTACTAGTCGGTGGTATAGAAAAAAAAGCTCCTCACACTGTCACGTGTTCCTAAACACATGTATGTGGACCGACCCTCTCACCGGAGGGTAATGGACACTTGTGTGCGGGCGGGGCATATAGTTGAGGGCCCTTGAGGGGCTTTCTCGGGCGGAGGTGAGAGTCCTCGAACTTAAGCGTAATAGCGTTGTGGTGTCTTTTTCCCCGTGGCCCCAGTTTTTAATCAATACAATTCTCACGTTAACCATACAAAGGAAAACATCTAGCCATTAAGTTTCATGTGACTGAATTTTAATGGCTGAGTCGAGAGGCCATCATGTTTGATCCATGCACCGCATGTCGCATGCGCATGACCGCGACTAGGGACCAGAACTTCACGGGCACCCATAGTACCAAACCGCGCGTGACGTGGAGTCATGAGGCTGAACCTGAAGCCAGCACCAACTGGCAACTGCGTACCAATGGACCTACGCAGGCAGCCAAAGTGTCTGCTGAAACCTATGCGAGGTCGAGGCAGCGAACCCGTATATTCTCGCAATTTCTGGCGGATGCGGATGCATGATGAAGGCATGCTTCGTGCATTGCATCCAGCCCCGTGGGCCGTGGTCAGGGCTGCTTGCCTGCCGCCCGCATGGCGGCGGAGGCGGCCGCGTCGGCTGCCGAAGCAGGACGCGCGAACCACCGCGATTTTTCCCCCACGATCAGGCTTTCACCTCACACCCGGATAGCAACAACCGCAGGTATCCAGTTCCTGTTGCGTCCGTCCGCCCCGCAGCTGGTCCACCCCGTGCTCTGCTTTGTGCCGTGATGGCTACATGGCACATTCAAAACGAAAAAAATATCGCAAGTTATATCCGGCAAAAGGAAGGTTTGGAGTCCCTGTTGTCCTGCGAGGAATCTTCTTGACTGAGCATTTTGTTCTCACGCTCGGTTGCATCAAACATCCGAGACAAGTCTGCAAACGTACACATAGTCTTTGATACGGTAGGAGTAGTCCACTACTGCTCCTCGCTCTATAAACAGTCCCCAGACAACGCTCTCAAACGTAGTAACATAAGTACATTCAGGTTAAGCTGAGAGAGAGAGAGAGAGAATAAGGGAGAAAGCAATGAAGATTCGTCACCATACAATTTGATTATTGGCGATTGCTGCAGCAAGTCGCCCTCTGATTTGAACCGAGCCAACCAACTCTGTAGGTTGCGTCCACGGGCAAACCCCCAAATCAACGATCGAAACCAAACAATTCATCTGAAGGCAGGCCGCGGGTTTCCAAGCCAAGCCAGGACAAGCTCGATCTATTAAAGTCTTGATACCAAATAAAGCAGCACTGCCGTTGCAGGAACGTCGCTGTTATATAGGCTGGAGAGGTTTTGGACGACGCAAATAAATCTTCTGGAGTTTTGGTAGGTGGCCAAATAGCTTCCATGAACATCCATAATAATGCCGTTTGGATCGCGGTGGGTCACATGACGTGAGGAACAGGAGGCACAAAATGAGTATGCCAAATCTCATGGTCACTGAGTGGGGAAAATGCCTGCCTGCATCGCAACTTGTCATTTGCGGGGTGTACGACTACTAATGAAATTTGACAGGCAAGCTACCAATGATAGCGTTAGTTTAGATCCTCAAGCGTTTGCGGTCAATGAAACGTAGGCGTGGAACTTCCAATAGCGAGCTCTGTGTTTGTGTTCGATCAGCTAGCTGCTAATCCATGTACTACTAGTCTAATACTCTGAACCCTGTGAACCCGTTAATTTGTCTGAAAATGTCTTATGCATTACCTGAACTGAACAAAAGAGGGCCGAACAAAATGCTACCTATCTGTATCCGAAACCACGGACAGAACGGAAGAAGAGACGAGCAGAAACAGAGGGAGAAAAAATGCTTATTGCTTAGGGCACATCCCTTTCTCTTTCTCGGTACCACAGCCAAAACGACGCCCCATGGCGATGGCCTACGGCGTCTGAAGGTGTGGTGCTGCCTTGCTGTCCCGTCGAAAGGATGCCGCAACCACAACCGCGCACTTCGATTTCAGCTAATGTCGCATGAGTCCAGTCGCGAATGAATATGAATCGTCGCTCGCACGCTGTTCTCCCTCGAATTCGCTTTCTTATGGTTGTGGTGACCATTTGCGTAGCCAAGCACCCGCGAGTTGGTCGTGCAACGTGCCAATGGCAGTGCTCTGGAAGTCTGGAATCTGGACATGGTGTGTTTTTGTTTTGCTGCGGCATGCATGCCCCGGGTTTCAGGCCTGACGAGCGAACACGTTTCTGAGGGAACACAGACAAATGGGGCATTAGCACTAATGTACCGTTACATTATTGGACAGCAACCTCTCTTTCAGGCTTAATTGGCACTTGGTGATGTTAGATGGCTCAACGGTATCTTCCATGCCTCGCAAGAGAAGCGACATGGCAGCGGGGAGAATCACTAGCAACTCATTTCATTGTCCCATACGACTTAGTGGCAATCAATACGTTAGTTATAGAAATGTCGTCAAGTGAAGCACAATAGCACACGCACTACACAAGTCGAAGTAGGGAAATGCCAACCGGTGTGACTTTTCTTCTGCAAATGGTGTGCTCCCATACGTGGACATATAACCAGAAATGAAGTGACATATTGACATCTATAATACCTAATAAAATCAAGGGTTCAAAATTTACGGGAGGGAGCATAAACCACACCATTTTTTTTGTTTTGGATATGGTGAAGTAAGCTGTAACAATGAACGGTTTTAATCCTATTTGGTGCAAGTGGGTCAAATCATTTTTACAATTATTTTGGTACAATTATTATGGATCATGATATTGGATTGGATAGACAAATAACACAGAAGCTACTATTATGTATTTTGAATAATTTTTGTCTTAATTTGACTTTCTTTAAAATAAAATACTATGCTTTCGGAATCTTGGGGGATTGCAAGTCATAATATTCACAATAATTTGGCTGCAAAATATACCCATATTCCTTTTGCTATTTAGGTGTTCCAATGTGTTGTAGTAAAGCCAACAACAAAGATTGGAAGACCAAATAAAGCACATCTAACTGAGTTGATTAGGTGGCTTGAGTCGCACCCCTCACATATTGGTTCAACTCCTCATAAGAGTGAATTTTCAGGTTGCCTAGGGTTAGAAAAACACCTCGTTGTCCCACACACAATGTGGTTCTTATTAATTTAGACGAGGATTTGGATCCTTCCTTGTGGAGTCTTTAGGAAGATGGTTATTTCACATCAACATATGTGTATAGTTATATTGTCACTAATGTCTATGTAGATGAGGGTTTGGATCCTTTCTTGTGGAGTCTTCATAAAGATGGTTGTCGCACAACGGCGTCGTCTATGTGTGGTTATATTGTCAATAACGGCAATGTAAATGAGGGTTTGTATCATTTATTTTCTTAGTGTTATTATGCCAACAATGGGTTTGGATCTTTTCGCACACCACCAACCTCCAACTTCTTGCAGGTGGCTTTGATTCTGAGATCATAAGGATTTGTTAACTTCGATACACCAACTTGTAAAAAACCCGACCAATACAGTTCTTTACTTTCTATAGATCTCATTTTAGATTTCATATTGAGTAATAATGTTAAAAAAAATATATATAGTTTTCTTCTTGAGTTGTTATTTTTAGTGGACTGATATCTTCTCTTTAAGAGGTCTGAAACCAAAACCTTTTTGTTTACTGAAAAATAATATGGTGAAGTTATGACAAGGCTAGAGTCCTAGTCATTCGGTATCCCTTCACTCTCCAACTTCAAATGTGCAAACTGGTCAATAAAAAACTCTATCTATATCTATGTCTGTCTATATATCTATGTATCTATAATCGATATTTATGATCTATATATAATTTTATATAATATCTTATATTTTCAATTTTCACTAGCATTCTCTCTCGCTAGGTCTGTCATCCATGTCAGCATCACTAGCATATGAAATTATGTTTTTGTTCAAGGTATTCATCATGCTAGGAAGCCACATCTACTAATGTGCCTTCAGTCAACCATGTCAACGTACTACACCATCCACTAACATTCATTATAATATTCACTATGATAATTTATGTTTTGATATAATTTAGCTTCAATTCATTTGTAAATTCATAAATTTTGCCCATCAAGATTGAACCAAACATTTAAAATTCACAAATCTCATCCATCAAGATTGTAATTCTATGGTTGTCTAGCTAGTAAAACCTCTCACTCTTTGCCCTCGAAAATATCTAGTACAATTGTGCTGCCATGACATACTCTGACGGTAGATTTAATGAAATAATTTAATATTATCAATTTTTCAAATTTTGTTAAACATGAAAGATTTAGCATAAAACTAAAACATAAAATGATTACTTTTGGCTATTTTTAGCTTATTTTCTCTCTCAAATACTATTAAATCGAAGGGACTAGGATATATATGATAAGAGACAGTAATGGCTTTCAAAATAATTCATAGGGACACAAATGTCTTCTGTGCTTTCTATACAACATTTAGTGGAACCTTAGAAGCTGCCCATTTCTCCGGAGCGACGTATACAACATTTTTCCCTAGTAGAACAATCTGACATATAGTCCCAAACATAGGCGGAGCGTTGACTGTGCTCATCCAGATCGTGCACGCGGGAAATGTTTGCTCTGAGAACTCTTGGATTATTTTGGGAATGTTTAGGGAATACATTAACAATCTGATAAAGCCTGCTGCATCAAATTCCAGGAAAATGTCGTCCCGTGTCCCGTTCAGATTCCGCGTTCGCCACAATCACATTCCTTGGACTAGTCTGGTAATCACGTGCACGCGGAAATGTTTGCACGAAAACTGTAAAACCTGGTGCACAAATCCAGGAATGACCCAGAACCCGGCCGCCACCACGTCGCACTGTCTGTCACGCTGTACTGGAATCATCATTTCTCCCATCATTTCCAGAAATCTCAAACCGGTCGTTAGCTGTTGGCACTACGTGCGCTAATACGGTACTACAGAATGTTAGCTGGAATGTCACAACGCATTATTATTCTATCTACCAAGCAAAACGTCGAAAACAATGGGAGAAATCCAGTGAAATCCCGGCTGCGTTCTCCCAAACATTCTCATGGCATGTTTACATGTGACGCACGCGCACGTTCTTCTTTTTCGAAAGGAAGGAAATGCGTGTTCATGTTGTTCTCAACATCTCGTCGTATCATCACCGTAGTATTTCGAAAACAGGCTGTCATATGTATAGAACGGAGTTACTTCGTTGACCATACATACATCATCAGTGAGGGACAGGTAAATAAAATCTTTGAAAAAGTGACGATTTTCTGCTAGCTCATCGTCCAAGTTAGCTCTGATCTGCCACCCATTTTTTCTTCCCTAGCTAACGTCTAGTATAAATTAATTCGCTGTAAAATACAGGTCGGTCAGTTACATATCTTTTCCAATCTCCTCAATAATGTTTAGAGCTGGTGTGTGTGTGTATAGTAGCATCGTACGTATTTAATACAGTGTACGTATACACGAAATAGTAGTGGTTGAAATTAAACTAGTCCAAACATGTCAGTGACGTGCTGTACCACGTTTGTCCATGCCTAGTCTCGTATGGCCAGGTCGCGGCGACTACAGAGAATTTGTCAAGGAATAAAACGAATCCCGTTCCATCCATCCAATTAAATACCTGTTGCTTATTGCACTTGCCCGTTCAACGCTCGCCTCGCCTCGCCTGGGTGGCCAGGCAAGAAGAAGAAAAGAGAAGGGGAGAGAAGCATCAGCAGATGGCTTCCCCTCACCAAATCCGCAGCCCCAAAGTGCTGACTCCCCCGCCGGGCTCGCCAGCCAATCCATAAAGACCCCGCGCCACCACGCTAGCTCTCTAGCTGATCGCGGTCGCGGACGCGTTCGATCGGTGTCGGTCCAAGCGAAACTAGCCCGGCCGGCCGGCGCACCACGCACAGGGGATCGAGAGGGAGAGGACTACTAGCTACGATCAGCCAGCAGCAGCAGCAGGTGCGGGCGCCATGAGCTTGGCGGGGCGGCGCAAGTCGTCGTCGCTCGCGGGCGCGGGCGCGGGAGCCAGGGCCGACGCGTTCGGCGGGAAGCACGCGGCGACGTCGCTGCGCAGGGCGCGGGCGGCTGCCGGTGTACGTGGCGAGCGTCTTCTTCGTCCTCTGCGTCATCGTCATGTACGGCGAGGACATCCGGTCGCTGACGATCGAGCCGCTGACGCGCGTGCCGCCCGCGCTGACGGTGCCGGTGACCACCACGGGTGGCGCTGCTGCTGGTGCTGGTGGGCGGCAAGTGGTGGTGCCCCGGCGAGACATCTCCGCTTCTGAGAAGCCCGCCGCCGCGTTGCACCACAGCGACCAGGAGAAGCCGAAGCACGCGGTGACCACGACCGGAGCCGGCGCTGGTGTCTGTCGTCGAGAAGCCGCCGCAGGATAAGGTGTCCACCACCACCACCACCACCAAGAGCAAGAAGAAGAAGAAGCGAAGAAGCCCCGCAACAACAGGCAGCGCGCGGCGAAGAAGACGGTGGTGCCGCCGGCGCTGGGCGTGCCGGAGACGTGCGACCTGTCCAAGGGGCGGTGGGTGTTCGACAACACGAGCTACCCGCTGTACAAGGAGGAGGAGTGCACGTTCCTGACGTCGCAGGTGACGTGCATGAAGAACGGCCGCCGCGACGACACCTACCAGAAGTGGCGGTGGCAGCCCAAGGACTGCTCCATGCCCAGGTACGCCCGATCGAATACTAGTCCTTGCTGAGATCGATGGTTGGCTGGGCTGGCCATATCGGTCCGATATGCGCATAAACGGCAACAAGCAAAGGCTTTAATTTGAATTCCATTATTGCAGGTTCGACGCGAAGCTGTTCATGGAGCTCCGTGGCAAGCGCTTCATGTTCGTCGGGGACTCGCTGAACCGCAACCAGTGGGAGTCCATGGTGTGCCTGCTGCAGTCGGCAGTCTCGCCGGAGAAGAAGTACGTCAGCTGGGAGGGCCAGCGCGTCGTCTTCCACGCCTGGGTGCGTCTCCGTCCCGTCCCCTTTCTCTTCTGCGGTTGGTTCTGCCTTTAAGATTCGTGCCGTCAGGATAGTCGATCGTCGCCAGCTAGTTACCGGGCCCACACGAGTACTGCATTTCGTTCAAAGTCTCCACGCAGGCAGCCGTTTATTTTCAACCCTACGTGACGCGTGCCCGTTGGTGACGGTTAGCTAGGTGCACAAACCTCGCGTCGCGTTTCGGCCGGGCCTGGACCTGGACGTGGCCGTCGCTGACCAGGCCGCCTGCCAGCAGCCCGACCGACCTGTGCCTGTTTCCTCGAAATAAAACTGACGAAACCGACCGGAACACCTTTGGTTGATGCAGGAGTTCAACGCGACGGTGGAGTTCTACTGGGCTCCGTTCTGGTGTGGAGTCCAACTCGGACGACCCAAGATCCACAGCATCAGGACCGGATCATCAAGGCGGACTCGATCGAGGCGCACGCCGAGAATGGCGCGGCGTCGACTACCTCGTCTTCAACACCTACATCTGGTGGATGAACACGCTCAACATGAAAGTCATGTACGTATACAACTACGTTACAATTTCGTGTCCGGGCTGCCGTGCAGTCTCTTCGCGCACGTGGCGGACACGAAACACGATCGAAACCCGACACGACTGAGTCTCGATCGAGCCAGCCCATGGAAAGGGAACTCTGATGGATGGCTTGACCGTTTTACATGCATGCTCGCAGGAGACCGGGCGGCAAGAGCTGGGAGGAGCATGACGAGGTGGTGCGGATCGAAGCGTACCGGAAGGTGCTCACGACGTGGGCCAACTGGGTGAACGACAACATCGACCCGGCGCGCACGTCCGTCTTCTTCATGAGCATGTCGCCGCTCCATCTCAGGTACATAATGCACATTTTTATTTATTCCTTTATTTAATCCCAACCGAATTTTCGATACTGTTTTTCTTCTTCTCATGCGTAGTAGTATTAGATTCCACTCCATTTCATAGTACAGTACTCCCCACTACCTACCTACTTTAAGCTTGAACGAACCAAGAACAAGTACGCTGTACGCGCACGATCGGGGTCAACGCAAAGGCACGCGTACACAGTGCACGCAGCAACTTGCCAACGGTGCAGAAAACGTCCTACGAGTACAGTTAGCTAGCCACCACTAGTAACTCTTAATGAACATCGCGACGCGTCACGCGTGGGCGGGCGGTTTGGGGCCACCACACCGGAGCCTTTGCTCGCCTCGCGCTGCAAAGGGTACGGTACGCCGCAGTACATGGCTGATTGGCTGCGCGTGCGTGCGTGCGTGGTGGTGCCAATAATGCGCGATCCATCCGTAGCGTAGCGCCGCATCGAGCCTAAAGATCCGTGCGTCCCACTGCAGAAACCACGCAGATTCCTATGGTTTGGTGGCGGGTGGGCGACCCGACTGCCGCGGTCGGCTCCCTTCACGCCGTTGCCGTGGGCGGCGAAACGGCCAGGCCGCGCGCGCGGGGTTGCTGTCTGTCCCTGTCTCTCTGTCGAGGCCTCGAGGAAAAAGGGCGCGCGTCACGTCGGGACGAGTAGTCGTTATCTTGGGGAACGGGTTTGGAAATGTCACAGTTAGAAACACCCTCTGGTGCTTGGGTCGGATAGGGGTATTCAGGGGTATTTGTGATATATGCGTCCTGTGGTGGTGGTGACCAGGCGACGCCAGTCTGTTTGGCCTTTTCGTGGATGATGAACAAAACATGTTCAGCATGGGCTGTGAATTCATTCGCGGTATGAAATGCGACCATTGATGGCGAGTCGTGTGATGATGTTCGCCCCGTCGTTATTTTAACACCGTAGTAGCCGGTCTGTTCCTATTATTAGATATATGATGTAGCTATAGGGCTATCTATACTTGTATCAAGGGTTTGACATTTCAGCCCACGTGTAATACGACGATGCATAATGATAGTGTGACTAGCAGCTGGTCACATGTGGAGCTAGTACCACCGATCCCAATGAGATGCTAGCACAGTACTTAAGCTCTATAGGTAAGTATAGTACCTTTGTGTGCACGGTAACAGATGGTAAACGCGACTTTTTGGACGTTACTTGGATCAGCACCTTCCCTCCTCCTCCCGGTTATCAATAATGCACCTTACTAGGAGTATACCTGGTCATGAGACTGACTTTGCGTCACAAAACTGTCACGACCCGCTAAAAGTTCAATCAATTTGGGAGTTGCTATCAGGCGACTAGTATTATAATATATAGGAGAATTGTTCTTTCCTATTAAAAATTAATTAATTAAATAATAGAGTATTGTACTCGGCTCCCCGTCCGTGCACGTTGCGATTACAAGTACGTACTGTGGGAGGGATGCACCCACAGTTGTGCGTACCTGTCTCATCACATGGGCCATCGAATTATTTGCACCAACCAACCGAAGCTTCCAATCGATAATCTCCCTTGGCCGCCGGCTGCTGCGACTGCGATCAGTGATTAACCCCCATCATGCGCCAATGATCGGCCAGCGACGTTCCGTATCGTAGCAGTTGTTGCATCACGGGCAAGGGTTAGAAATGCATGCTCTGTCGCTACTGACTGCAGTGTCATCGGTCGTTGGCGCATCGTTCACTGAAGTACTATAATTAAGTACATTTCTTATCCGTGGCCGGAATCTTAGGATCTTACTGTGTTACAGAGAAGAGTTTTTTAAGTGGGTCAAGTTTATGAAACCTGGTCTGTCAGTGATACTGCCATCACGTTGCAGCCTGAAGATTGGGGTGGATGAGGTGAAAGTCTCCTCATCTGACGATCCATAAATCCTACTTGCATCTGACGCTTTGCTTTTTCTAGTTGCGTACTTCAGGCTCAAAGCTCCATCCTCTCTTGATTATCCGTCCCTTGCATCTGATCTGACCCAAGTTCTTAATTGCCCGTCTCTTGATTAAGTTATCTTACCGGGAAGGATGCGTTGGTCACCTATCGCCACGGACAATCTCCGTTTGACAACGATGTGGCCAGTTGGCCCGGCCGCGCGGGGATGACGCCTTACGAACCTCACTCACCTAAAGGCTAAAGCATCGATCCATCCATCCCGGAACAAAAAAGAAAACTAAAGGAGCGAGGGTGACCTATCAGGGAAGTGATTGATTGATGTGTTTAGGTTCCGTGAAGCAAACCACTTTGAATGCAAGAGCAGTCTCCGTTCACCTTTTTTTAGTCTCAGAGATTCTCCCTCCATTTGTCTTTGGTGGTTGTATTATGCAACAAGGTGAGTAGCATGGAGTAGCTAGCCGGAACCACTGTAGAAAAGTTTGGATTGGATGTGGGTGGCGCAAAGTACCGAATGCACCACCGGCCAGATCGACCTGCGTGTTGTCACTAGCCGCCGGCTGCAGGAGAGATGTGCTGTTAGAGTCTTGGGTGTCCTTTCAAGTGGGGAAAGATCGGTATCAGGACGAACCATTTTGGCGCACTAGTAGCTGCGTCGAAATCGTGGACTGTTTCATCGCGATTGCGTCCATGGACGGAGCACTTAGTACCTTACCTAGCCTGGAGTAGCTGGGCGCATGTCACGTCGAAAGATACAGTCGAGGAGGCTCCGCGAACCAGAACGCAAGTGACGATTGCGGCCAAGACTAACCTCCCTCCGCGAACCAGATGTCGTTTTTGGGGTGCGTCTTGGGTCGAAGACTAGCTTGGTAGGTTTGTAGAAAATACGTCGCATTTATATCTACAGATAAATTTATTAAAAGCGCACAATGCATGCTTGTTTTAGCAAATATTTATATATTTTAATATATAATTGCGGCGGTTGAGTTGATCCGGGCCGGAATGACGTCGACCCAGGGACGAGAGGGTATACTATACCGCGCGCACAATGCATGCATGTTTGGCAATTCAAAATTTCACATCACGCGTAGAGATCAGGCCGGGTCGAATTTTTACCGGCCGGTTGGTCGATATCTTTTATGCAGTGAAACATTAGCAAATTTTATTACGAAGTCAAAACTGACGATGTTTTGTGTGTTTTTTGTGATAACAGCCCGGAGGTGTGGGGCAACCCGGACGGGATCCGTTGCGCCAAGGGAGACGATGCCGCTGCTGGACTGGCACGGCCCGCTGTGGCTGGGGTTGGACTGGGACATGTTCCACCAGGCCAGAACGTGAGCCGGCGGGCGTCGCCGCGGGTGCCCATCACCTTCGTCGACATCACCACCATGTCGGACGGCGCAAGGACGGGCACACCTCCGTGCACACCATCAGGCAGGGAAGGTCCTTGGCCCCGAGGAGCAGGCCGACCCGGGCACCTACGCCGACTGCATCCACTGGTGCCTCCCAGGCGTGCCGACATCTGGAACCTCATCCTCTCTACACGGATACTGTCAGGCCTGCACTCCAGTTCGAGTAAAACTGCTAGACACAAGAGGACAGATCAAGGACAGATTCATAGGCTGGGATGGATGGCCATGGCATGGCTGGTGGCTCGTGGGTCATACACACACAACAACAACAATCATCGTCCTTCAGAAGGAAAATTTTCTTCACACATTTCTCTCTGGCCTTTTCCATGTCGAAAGATGCCTTTGTTTGTTTGTTTGTTTATTATATAGGGTGGTATAGGTCAGTCAAAGTGAAAAGAGACTGTAAATGGGCGGGCGGTGAGATTAACTGCCCAGATCGATCGAAATGTACATTCTGTTTCTGGGTAACAAAAGCTGGAATGAAAAGAGATGAACAACTACAGTATGGTGGTTTTGCATACACAGAAACGGGCACCGCGTGCGTCCACCGGTCCACCCTGACCTGCAGCTGCACCTGAGTCGTGCCCTCGTGGGGCGTCTTTCTGCGCGTAGGTTTGTGTGGATGTCTTGTCCTCTCGCACTCTTTTGCACGGGACTACGTGAGGCAGATCGAAGGTGATGGAGTTGTAGGGTCTTTTTAGCAGGTGGCCGTCCTGTCTGGCTGCCTCACCGTTTCGTTGTATAACAGCTCCTTGATCAAACTGACGAGAAACGGACACCAGCAAAGGTCGAGCGGGTGCGGTGCAGAAGGTTGTCATCATGCCGTTGCTGGCGCGTGCGCGATGGACTGGACTGAATTCGAGCAGGTTCTGCGCTGCACTTCCGTGTCATCAAAGATTCAGGGCTGTGGTACTGAAACTCCGTACCTCATTTGCCCTGAACGGATGGACCTGTGGTGGTAGGCTGAGCAGGTGCGAGACAAGTTAAATTAATACTAAACTTTTTTTTTTGAAGGGAATACTAAACTAATTTTGACTAGAAGTGCGAAATATACATTTTCCGATTTTCCGAGCGAAATTAGTACCACGGCCATTTATGTAAATCACGAAACAGATGAACGTCGGGATACGTCAAGTCCTGACGACTTTTGTTCAGAAGATGTTGCCCTGTACTCAGGGCCAGAGTGCCAGTAGTTAGTGCTGATTAATATATAGCATGCTCGTAAAGTCGTTTCTACCTCAACATTTCAGCATTCTTGTGTCGAAACGCCTCGAAACATCTTCTAGCATTCAACAAATTCGACCATACGTCGGCGTTTAAGCCTTACAAATTGGAAACTTATCTTATGCTCTTTTCTTTGAATATTGGACAAAGCAGTCTATTTGCGAATAATATGTACTTTATATAAGAACAGAATGCTCGTACGTACTAGTACGTAAATAACCTTATAATTTCAGCACCTATGGTCTCAAGGGCATCAGCATTCAATAAATGATCACACATCTATTGAAACTTATACATTTTTCACGAATATCCATATAGATAATTGTCTTAAATATAGAAACGAATTATAAAAAATTAAAAATAATTTATAATGGAGGAAGTAGTAGAGCATATCTATTATTTTCTCCTATTAATTGCTTTATGAGACTTTAAAAAATAAAACCAAACTGGAATTGTCTTCTTTTTCTCCTATATTTCTTTAGGACTAAAGTTTGTCTCTTTGCCAGGACTTCGGCTCGTTGCTGGCTTCGGCTCGCTCCGAGCTAGCTCGTTGGCTCGTGAGCCAAAGTTGGCTCTCGCACATCATAGCACATGGTGATTATAAACACAAAGCAACAACAAAAACATCACATGCATTTAAATTGAAATAAACAAAAATACGTTTGGATTATACAATGAAAAATATAAGTATAATATAATCCATGAACAAGATGGTTAGTTGATCGATTTCATTGATCCATAAATATGGCAAACCACATGTGAATTAACTTGGCTCATTATGGCTCCGGAAGCGAGCATTCAGTGCTCGTTATAAATCGAGATGACTCAATAATCGAGCCATTCAGCCATTGAAGCGCGGAGTTACGGTTTTTAGTCAGCCTCTAGATAGCAGCATTCCTCCGATCTCAAAAATATTGTCTTCTCACTTCTGGCGAGTCAAAAGTTTTAAATGTTGACTAAATAGAAAAGGTTAATCTTTATGGTACAAAATTAGTATCCATTAGACTAGATCAGATAGAATGTTGAATCTATTTTTATATTAGACCTATCACTGAGATAAAAATGTTGTCTATATTTTATATATAATCTATTTAAACTTAAAAAATGATTTGCAATAAAACCATGGTGACATTTATTTCGGACTTATGTATAATGAAACCATCACCAACTAACTTCGGCTGTTGGGCAATTACATGAAAATAAGCGTCTGTGCCGGAGATAGGGCCCGGGATGGTAGGTCGCGGGGCCACACGTGGACGCCCTCGAGGGGCCGGCGTCCTCCCATCCTTGCCGCCTTCCAGCGACTTCTTGAGGAGGGGAAATTAATAAAGTAAGAGTTCGGTTGGGATTATCTTGGGAACGGGTGTGTAAGGGATATTCGGCTACATAAGAAAATCACGTTGCCCAGGAAATAAATAGGTTCTTTGTAAGATATTCGACTTTATAGGAAGCCTTTGATTGTTTGGATTACGAGTCATTTGAAGGTATATAAGTGAAGTGCATGTCCACTGAGGTAACGTGCAATAAAGATCAATTTCCCTTCCCCTCTCTCTCCACGTGCTTGCGCCGCCCTGCCCCGTGCGCTACCCCCGGCGCTATGGCGCCCGCCGCCGCCGTGCCGCCGCTGCCGGCCTTCGCCTCCTGCCAGTAGCGGAAATACATGTCGCCCCGGTCGTTTGGTCTGTGACAACCACGAGCCGGAGTAAGAAAATGTCTGCTCGACATATTAGTTACTTCATTTCCTTTCTGATTTTTTAAGCTTTTCATGACTCCATTATGTTCTATCGGATGGGAATACAGTTACACGATAGCTCGTCCGTGGCAATATGTTGGTAATAACAACGAACATTTGCAGATTGACTCCTGTGATATACCTTAGCGGCCTTCCGTGATGGCTGGTATAATGTAAGTTTGGGAATGGATAATGTAAGCCCAAGGGGCCGAAAAGGGGCTCAAACTCGCGGGCCTAGTTTTACACAGATTGCTTATGGGCTTTGTATACAAAGGTCGGGGGTTAGAGTTGGATTGGCCCATAAAGGACTGGAGTTGGCACACATGGTCCAAAATTAACGTTCACGGATCGGCCCGGAAGGTATCAGCGGAACGGATTGAGCCGCGGCTCGCGTGGGATGGTGGGGAGACCGGGAACACCGACATTTTTGCAGCTTACCGACCTGGAAGATGGTGGATCCTGACAGCTCGCGTGCGAGGAGGCAGAGCGGTCTGCTGCTCAGGCCGCCGCCGCTTTGGCCAGGAGCCCGTCGGCGCCACCACAGTCCGTCGGGAGCCTTCCTAGAAGACCGCATCAAGTTGAGTCGGCGTCGGCGGAGCCCAAGAAGAAGAAGAAGCCCTCCCTCGACACCACCGTTCACCCCGCTTGCAGGTGAATCCGCGCCCTGTTCGCACTTTCGTTCCTCCTCCTCTACTGTCGCTCTCACCTGTTCCTCCCCGGATCTTGGTGCTCTTCTTGTATCGATCTTGTTGAAGTGTCTTTTGAAGTCATCTCGTTTCCAGCCATGCACGGCTAAGCTTACATATTGGCTTGTTACTGGCCCGGCACATCGATGGCATCGGTAGCACAACTTTCAAATTTTCCACTCTCTACTATCCCGCGTGATTAAATACATCGATAGAGCGCGTATGTCTCGAATATACGAACGTAGCGTGAAATAAAATAACTACTCATACGGTTGGGCCAGACGCATATCGCGATGAGCGATTCTATCTCTCAGCCTGCGCTACGCAATGCATGGCAGGATGATATCACATTATCACAAACAAAGCTGAAGCGCTGCCACAGGTACAAGCCACTCAGTGAACTCTAAAAGCAACGCTAGCAAAGAGTACGCGACATCTAAACAAGACCCTAGCTGTTGCTTCTATAGTAAAAGTCGAGTGTGACACTAGAAGTGCTTAGTTTATTACTCTTAAGATAAGTGGAATATAACATTTCCCACCTTCAACGTTTTGCAAATAAATGAGTATATATAGCTAAATGAAATTACCGCGAGTACAGCGTGAGACGCTCCACAACACGCGAAAACGCCGCGCTCTCCTATGAGCAGCGTACATGCACGCAAATCCTACCCCTATGAGCATCTCGAGGAAGGGCTGGGCGGCCAAGCGATTTGGAGATTCTC